>JASANG010003148.1:0-223678 GCA_030248215.1 Enoplolaimus lenunculus
CGACGTTTTGGTCATTTAATCACCGTCTTCTTTGTATTAAATTTTTACACGAAAATTTTTTATTTTACCCTTCAATTGATACCTTTTTCAACACATTTTTTTTGTCAAAAGTTCAACATTCATATTTTTACCACCCGTAACAATGGTGCTAAGCGCACCCAAAACTTCACAACTGTGCGATTTTTTTTCCATTTTTCAGATGATTCCGACCTGCCCGTTACAGTACAATTTCTACGATTAACGCGTAAATCACCTCTGCCCCCTCCGTCCGTAACAGCACCTGCCCCAACGACCTTTATACATAAATTGCAGAAAAAAATATACGACTACTACAGTTTATAGTGCATGATACGCAGTTACATCATTGTAGCAGTGTGTACTATTATGTCAAGTATGTGTCTGTGTATAAATAAATAATTCCATTTATTTTAAGAAAGAATTATAAATGAAAATTTGATAAATTTTGTCAATTTTGAAAATTTATAATATAAACAAAAAATTAACAAAAAATTTGCTGGATAAATACAGGGTCACTGCTAGCCGAATAATTCATTTTCATTTGTTCAATTAATATTTGTGATCGTTTTGTAATAATTATTTCAAAACGAATTACACGGCAAAAAATGGTGAATCAAATTGACTCTCTCCGAAATAGACTCTACGAGACGACTCAGAATGAGTCAAATTCGGCTTCACCAGAGCTAAATTCGACTCATTTATTCGCACGTTTGACACTGGCGGAGTCGAATTTGACTCAGTTTGTGTAGTCCTGTAGAGTCTATTTCGGAGGGAGTCAATTTGGCTCGTCCTTTTTTGCAGTGTATATGAAAATTTGATAAAAGTTATAATATTTTATGTCATGTGATGATAAAGCTTAAAATTTTAGTATATTTTGATTGCGATGTTCACCTTAAACTGTTCCTAGGTATTAAAAAACTGACCTTTGGTGTGGTCTATAGTTTGTGAAGCGGCGAGCAATGTTTCAACAAAGAGAGTAGTTTAGTGTCGCTATACTGTACATGAAGATTATAGATTGGTACCGGGTTTCCGGATGTATATCCAGCAAATATTAGCGAAAATCCGGGTATAAAACATACATTTGTAAGATACATATTTATTGTTCAACCCAGCGAATTAAACAATTATGTCAAAATACCACTTTACACGTTATTTTAGGATAAATACAAACTATTTATCAGAACGTTAATACCACCTGATTCGGGTACGATTTTCTCGTGTAGCATATTTATAATTATCGCATTTTTGCTTAGGCTTAGGCTTTGGCTTTAATAGTATACGCTCATCTTTACGCTGTATGCCTACGCTTAAGCATAGCCGTAGGAATACGCTTATACTACTGTTACGGCGCCATTCTACACATTGGCCGTAGAATTTTGCCTTTACAATACAAAATTTTCAAGCTTGCTTGTAAATCATCACAAACCGTTGCATGTTCCTCCTGAAACATATTTAGACCCGCTAGCCAGATGATCTGGTTACGGTCCTGCTTATATGTTAAAAATACGGCATAATTGTATCAAATGGGTTATATCCGAATCAATATGCTGTGGGAAGGGGGTGTAAAAACAGTTTTAGAAATGGTCAAGTTTTCAGATTACCTATACAAGCAAGCTTTGGTTCGTCTGGAATTTTCTCTACATGGGGTTGACTAAACCTTCCGGCCTCCTGACTATAAGACCGATTTATACTTAGGATGAGAAAAGACGAAGCTATGCCTAAGCCAAAGCGTTTGCCAAAGCCTTGATCATAAATCAATGTGGGTAAGATGTACGGGAACCCATTTTTATTCTATTAGTATTACAACAGCTGTAACAATTTTTTGAACGAAAGCCATACTTACAGCGATACATTTTAGCGAAAACCAACACAGCTTAATGGGTACATTGCATTAGTTTCTAAGGGCTAACATTATAAGGCAGGGTCCATTCAATTTTATCACAAATAAATTTCTAAGGGGACGTTCGCCCCGTTCACCCCAGTTGTGGATCTGCTAGAGGTGACATTAAATAAGTCATGAAACATTAATATTTTAAAAATACTAGAGAAAATTTTCTAATTTTTTTACACATTAATACTCTGATTGTTAAAACAGCTGGACAAATTGGTTGTTTGCTGCGTTGAAAAGTACACTTATAATATATATATATATGTATATATATACATAAATATATGTATATATATGTATATATATGTATGTATGTATGTATGTATGTATGTATATATATTTACTCTACTCGCATGCTACATATATAAAATAGGAATTGCGGAGTTGAATATTTTTCAATTTTACACTCAAGGGCATCCGCAGAAAATCTATACTTGGGTTGGAAACCAAGAAATTAAAACAGGGGGGTGTACCCACGTGATCCTAGGCACAGCATTACAAAATTGTCCTGCAAATTCGTGGCACACTCGATAAACTTCGGGGGAGCGGCCTTGCAATGTGCCCCCGGGGGTTGATATTCATGATTATACACACATACGTTATATATGTAAAGCGAATTGCAAACTGTGTTATATAATATTTGGAGACATAACGTACCATGCGCTAATGTATATAACAATAGCAATATAAAGTATAAAATAGCAACAAAAACAACAAAATAATAAAGTATAAAATAGCAACAAAAACAACAACAACAATGCGTGATTGGTACCTTGGGTGGCACATTCTACATCCATTCACAGATTACGTTTGAGTTTAGTAAATAATAGTCGGGTTTAATTTCTACGATAAATGCGACTAAAATGTAGCATAGTACAAGACGAACAACTCTGGCGGTCAGACGTTTGAATTTTTTTACCCGATGAATCGTTTTCAATTTTGGGTTTATGTTTTATTTGAGTAGGTGTGTACTATAGTAAGCCGTTAACGAGGGGGGAGTGATATTTATTTGCCCCCTCTGAACAGGGTAATAGAGTAAAGTCTTAGGAGTTGATGTTAATAACAGTAAATATTAACTCACTCTAGAACTGATTTAATTCCGGGTTAGTTGCTAAATTAACTCAGAATGAGTTCAATCAATTCAAAAATCTGAGTTCTGAAAGGCCTAATTCAGCGCTCACGCTTCTGAGTGGATTCAATTCATTCTGAGTTAAAATCAACTCACTGGAATTTACAGTGTTCCACCATCACACTGTTATTCGGATACGGACTGCTATTTATTTTTAACCCGCCCTCCGCCACCCTTCATTACTGATACACATTCGCTATTGCAACTATTCGTTGAATTAAACGTATATTTGTCTTGTACCAAAAGTTTGAGATAATGCAAAATTATACTTTGGAATGTTACTTTCAAAACCTAAGTACGCTTTGAAGTTTCGAACTCAATGTTATTTGATACTGGAATCATTTATGCACAACAATTAGGAATAATTGATATTTACGGACTACAATTAGGGTTTAGGGACTCTATCCGTTTACGACTCTTATTTAGGGATACGGAGACTTTGATTGGGACTCAAAAGGGGATTCCCCTCTTATTACCCTCCTATTATTCGGGTCACTACAGTGTGCCCCTGCTACATTTTAAAACTGTACGTAACAAATTGACCATTTTCAAATTTTTCAGGTACCCGTTGTTTTTTAATATTAAATTTTATAAAATAATGCCAATCAAATTAATTTTATTGCAAAATGTTATCGCAAACAGACATCAACAACTGCAACTCATCTTCTCAGACGTCCCAATTAACGCAATCTAAAACCAAATACTCTCAGCAAACTCAACCCGATATCCAGTTCTGTCCCAGCGTTTTACCATCAAACCTACTCGCACTCATTAATAAGCTTTACCGTTTAGTCGCAGTGAAGTTTCATCCAGCAATTCCGTCTACGTCTGCAACTATTTCACTTGATGAACCGCCTGAAAATGCCCTAAATTTCATCTTAGAAACGTTAGAAAAATACGAGCGTTCTAGTAATAATTTAGTTTTTGCTAAATGTTCTCATTGCAATCAATCTACCGTACGCATGGAAACGCAACGGTGTCAAACGATGACCGGATCATCGTCAACTTTGGACCTCTCTACTGAGCACAAAAATCAGCAACAAAAATGCGACACTAATTCAAGAACTGTAAGCCAATTAGCTGGCTCGTCAGCTGCCAACGTACCAACTGACAGCGTCCACCACGAAACTTGTATCGTTCTCGCCGAAAGTTACAAATCTAACGCTAACCCAGAGCCTGACATGCACGCAGTTTCTGTCATAGAGGGAAACTGTTTTCTAGGCACTCCTGGCAAGCTTGAAAAGGACCAAGAAGCTAAGAACAACGTTTACCCAAACGCAGCTGTATTCATGGAACGACTCATTGAGCAGTGTGCTCGTGAAAGGCTGGGGTATACCAGCAGCAGCGGATCCAGTGATTATGGCAGCAGTTCGACGTTTTGGGATCCAGGATCGTCGCCGGAAGCTCTGAAATCAAAGGGAACCGGGTCTACAGACAGCGCATCGGGCAGATCACCTCGGCATCAATTTGACGACAATCAATCCCGAAATAAAGAAAATGTACCTTCTAACGGGCGGCCAGAGGTAAGCCAAACCGCTTGCGCAACGACTAGTGTAATTGCGACACCGATCGCTAGCATCGCAAGGGATCCTGTACCGTCCGGTACAGTAACCCACCCGACTCAGGGAACGTTAAGCTTATGGGCGTTTATACAAAACTATAATCAGTTGCGACAAAAGTTACACGAGAAACAATCTACTACCGCAACTGAGGGAGTCAAATCAACTTTATCTCGACCGTCGACCAAAGGAACTGAGGTTGGGCAAAATGGAACCGGAACCGGACAGCTGCATCATTCACCGATATCGTCTTCCGGCGGATCTGCGTCAAGTCCGGATTCGTCTGGTTCTGGTCCACAGTATAATAAACAAATTCGACATCAGAATATTAAAAGGTACGTACAGTAAGAAATGTGGTATTGGTCAAGTAAAATGGTGTCGCTATGAAATTAAGCATCAAAATCTTGTTGGGATGTTTTTAGTTTATAACACAAAAATTGAGAAACTTCGGCTTCGAAATTTTCGCCCATGTAATATTAGGAGCGTATAGATTCTCCATAAAACTAAAATAGAGTAAGCATAAGCATTAGACTGATTTTTTTGTTAAGCTTAAGTTTAGGCTTCGCGTTAGGGCTTTAAGCTTAAGATTAGGTACACGCTTATTATTACGCTTAGGCTTAGGGTTACATTTTGGCTTAGTCTTTTGATAAGCTTATTGTTACGCTTAGGTTTAGGCTTACACTTGGCAATATACTATACTACTGTTCCAGCCCTGTTACGAGAAATTTCAATGAAGCACCGCCTCTGCTCTTTCAAAATTCTAGTTATGCTGTTTAAGGAAGTGGCCAATGTAAAGAACAGGGCGGAACAGTATTGTAAGCATATTCCTAAGCCTAAGCCTAAGCCTAAACTTAAGCGTAAGAATGACCATACTCCTAAGCCTAAGCCTAAGCCTAAGCCAAGCAAAAAATTACTCTAAAGCTTAAGCTTACTCTATTCTAGCCCCACAGAAAAACTCTCCGCCCCTGATATTTACATGGGCCAAGGAAGTGTATTTAGCTGATATGAAAAGCATTTAGCCTCGTAGTCGATAAGACCAGATACAGTTTTGAATTGAATATATTTTTGTAAAAATTCGGATTAAAAAATACACCAATATACATTCCGTGTTCGCTAAACGAATTTTGAAAAAATTTTCAAATCTTCAATTTTCATGATTTTAACCAAAACATTATTTTTGCTATCTTGCAACTTTTTCTTATTGTTGTTTTTTAGGTTTTTCGAAAGTTATCGTCATCAAAATACAAACTCACCGTTATCAGTGACGTCAATTTTGGAACGTATACAAGAGCCAATCACAGCTGGAGTTGACCGATCCACATTAAATCCAGTGTATGATCAGACTCAAGGTAAGCGTTGGGAAAGGGTGAACTGGCCATGTGGCATATAGGGTAAATGCCTGTAGGCTGATTGAAATTAGCGCCTCTCACCAAAATGAAAAGTCTTAGTTGTGTAATTATTTTTCTAAATAGTCCAAGGTGGGCGGGAAATATCAAAACGCCTGGCCCGATATTGAGTGTCAGTCCTTGGTAAGTGGATTTGAGGGTTTATTATGACGTGCCGAATACAGGACATTAATTTCAAGATGGTACAGTTTTCTTACGAAGGAAAAATTCAAATTGTATTGAGTACCTACCTGAGTTTCAGACTGCTGACTAAATCGGTAACAATGATCAATATGTCAGTATCACCACCGGACAAATATCAATTTGTATTAAGGGGTAATCCACTGTCCGCCCCCGATTCGGTGGTCATTTATTGCACCAATTGTTGCATTTCAGAACGTTGCTCAAGTGCTCGAAGTATGCCATTAACCGCAGAAATACTACAGCGTCACGAAGACCAATACCGACTCAGCTGGAAACGGCGTTACTCCGTAACCGAAATGGCATCTTTAAACCCTGGCGCGACTCCCTGGTCAACAGATGACCTGTCGACTTGTGGGGCCCCTAGAAAATATCACCGGTTCACTTCGTGTTTTGCTCCGTCTGCTTCTACCTACGAACTTCAGCGATGTTGTCCTAGGCCAGCCTCGCTACCAGGGATACGAGAACCGAATCCTGGTACAGCTGGACCGGTGAATTTGGCGAAACCAAAATGTCAAAATATGGTCGCAAAAAATGAACCTAAACCGTGTCAGGTATATTTTAAACTTTTGTTTTAAAATTAAGCAAAATAAATTCACTTAACTACCGGCATTTGTGACAAATTTTGGCCCATGTAAAGATTAAGGGCGGGTCGTATTTCTGTGGGACTGCAATAGAGTAACCTTAACCTTTAGACTAATTTTTCTGCTTAGGCTTAGGCGTTGGTATAAGCCCATTCTTACGCTCAGATTTAGTCTCAAACTAAGACCTAGAAGCTCTGTCCTTTACATTGGCCAAAATTTTGAGTGAAACTTTTCAATGAAGACAAAATACGTAGTAGCCGAAATTATTTCAACTTCTCGACAGTTGAGAAATTTTAGTCAAAAATTTTCTGCTTAGGCTTAGGCGTAGGTATAAGCTCATTCTTACGCTCAGGTTTAGTCTCAGGCTTAGGCTTAGAAGCCCTGCTATTTACATTGGTCTAAATTTTTGAGTGGCATTTAAATTAATCCTTAATAGCCAAAATTATTTCAACTTTTTGACAGTTTGATAAATTTTAGTCAAAAGTATAAATGGTAATCCGTCATTGCAGTCCGATAGCAATAAGCATGCGCTTGCGAAGGTGACCGATTGATAAATATGCGCGTAGGTGGGAGGTCATATATTATTTGTAGATGCGTAAAGTTTGGTTTTTTGTAATTCCAACTTCAGCCAAATGACATAAGTTGGAAACTAAACCTAATCCATGCTTAACGATTACCATAAAGGCTGTGAAGCGGAAAAGTATAGCAGTCCTACTCACCTTTCTAGTGTGGCTAAACATTTTTCATGAAGGGCATACAATGGTTTCCGATGACTTACAAGCAAGGTTGAAAAAAATTTTAGCGGATATATAATTGTTCAGGGGAGCAAGCCCACCCCCCGCCCCCGGCTACAAAATGAAATATCAAAAACGTTTCACAACGACCAAAGACGCTGTATTTTTTGCCCATCGTTTGTTTCAGAAATCTTCTGTTGTCGTCAAACAAGAACCTCGTCCCACTGCCACGAAACAACCGGATACACCTGTGGCACGCCACTCAACCACCCCGACATTTGGCACCCGCGTTCCAAGACAAACTACTGTGATCAATTTTGATTCTCGGGGAACAAAGATTTCGTACACGGATCGTATACCGGAGTCCAATCAAATCATGAATTCAAAAACTGTGGAAGAATGTGTGCCTGTTTCAAACCGCTGTTCTCAGCGTCAGTCAAGTAAAAATATGCTAATCAGGATGAAATCCGAATTGAGAGATACCGCAGCCAGAACAGGAGATACAAATCGGAGATGAGGCGAAATTAGATAGTTAAAATGATGTTTAATTCGTCAATTTTAGCAAATATCTGATGTGTTGTTAAATCGTTTGGTTTTCACGCGTATATTTTACAAAATGTTTTCAATCTTTTCCTCAAAAATTGTGTCAAAAGTTAAAACGATGAAACGCACCAAATTGGTAAATTTTGTATTAAAACTGCAAAATTTTAATTTCAAAATTGCCGTTACCTGCAGCAAAATTCCTACCGAAGCCGGTTACGGAGTTTCGGTTGCACTCTGGGTTAATAATGCACTATCCAGGCTGTACAGCGCACGCTATTGTCAAAAAATGTCCAAGTTATTATTAGAAAGCAGCAATAAAATTACAGCTGTTTCCCGCACTTGATGATAATTTGCTCACTATTTAAGTAGAATGTTGGTTTCTTGCATGCTATTCTTGGGACATGTACGAAAAATGGCAGCGCATTTTCTCAGTGTGTTTTTCATTCAACAATATTAGAATTTACTGAAAAGGATTGAATTTCCCGTTTACCTTTGGCTTTTCCAGCTAAAATTTGAATTTTCCCGCCTATATTTGAATTTTCCCGCTAAAATTTGAATTTTTTCACCGAAACGTAAATCCACTCTAAAATTTTCGAAATGAAAAAAATTTTAAACCAGACAGTTTGTAAACATTGAAAGTACAATTTACACTGTATTTTAAGGGGGTGATGCTTTTTGCGCACTATTTTTGCCCTTTCGCTTCATTTTGTGGGTCATTTTTATACCTAGCTAAATTTTTGGATATTAATTTTACAGAGTGTTTAATTATTAGCTAGCTATTAAAATGGTCGAACATTTTTTGACATTGGCGAGCGCGGTGTAACCTGAATGGTGCATAAAGCTTGAACGCCTAAGATACGTATTTTGAGCGTTTTTCATCTATTTGTACGCTTTCAATAAGAAGTACTAAAGTAAAATATAACAGTAATGTTGGTGTGGTTTAATATGGAAATCGCTTTTGTACCACATTGACAAGCTGATTAACTCGGTAATATAGCTAATTTAACAAATTTTACTATTAAATAACAGTGCAAACACGGCTTCGAAAAAAACTTGATCAGCAGTTGAGAAATACCAGGTATCCAAACAAGGCTATACCATATTCACACGTGCAAGTTTTTGCAGCAAAAACTCGCAGCTGCTACTTGCACGAAATACTTGCAGCTGCAAGCATTTTCAAAGGAACATTTGACCAATCAAACTGCACGTGCAACAAATTCAAGAGATTTGCAACTGCGTTCACAGGGGCGAACTAAATTATGTAGCATGAACTCCAGTGAATAATTTGCACCTGCAAGAACTTCAAGCGACGTACAACTGCGTTCACAGGTGCGCATTAAATTAAATCACATGAATTTTAGTGAATAACTTGCAGCTGTAAAAAATTCAAAGCTACTTTGTGACCAAATCTGCACATGCAAGTCGAACGTGCAAGCGCTTTAAACAAATATGTAAAGCTTTGAAGGACATTTTTCAGCGTTAAAAGTAATATTCAGTTAGATACGACATGTTTGGCGTCATCCAGCTACCGATCCGATTATATTGCATTCCCCAGTCAACGTGTTTTTGTTCATTTCAGGTTCGAAAACACCAAAGAAGCGCTTACCAGCAAAGCAATCACAACAGCCATTGCCAACGAGTTCAAATTATCACGTTTCATATCGCCCACGTCGATCTGCCAAATGCCAGTCTTTGATCAATCAGGTACAGATGCCACCGAAGTTGGAAAATCATTAGGACGTTGTTATGCGCCATGCATTTTCTGTTGTTCGTTCTTGACCCAAATCGTGTAAATACTAACAGTCCATGTAAAGATCAGGTGCGAAACGTTTTCTGCCAGTGTCTGCAATAGAGAAACTTTAAGCTTTAGACTATTTTTGCGTAGCCTTTAAGCGCAGTCTTAGGTATAAACTCATTCATACGCTTAAGCTTACACTTACGGATAGGCCTAGATCTAGGGTTAGGCTTAGGTTCTGGGTTAGGCTTAGGCTTAGGAATATACTTATACTACTGTTGCCGCCCTGTTCCATACATTGGCCGAACTAACAAACTAAAAACAAACATTTAATTACTGTGTATATACTGCGGTGACCCGAATACGAGGGGGACTGATATTTTTTTTGCCTCTCCAGAGTGCACCCCTTTTTATTTTTTGATTGCCAATTGTTGTTCAATTTTTATATTCACACCATGTTAGTTGGACCCAACATCCTTAACATCCTTCTTCTATATTTTTGATTTTGGGCAGAACTGACTTGTTTCGAAGCCTTTTTGTGGATCACCATTTGTGTTAAATCTTGTTTCAGGATTTAATAAAGCTTATATGAATTGCCTGAGTGTCTGTTACATATTTGAGCAGTCAAAACCATTCTTCTGGTTTGGTCTCTTTCTGAACGCTAGATTGAACATATGGACTCTATCTGCTAACTGACGCTACTAGGGTTACAGACTAGTATTGATTTTAACTCAAAATGGGGATCCTCTTCTTATATCCCCACTTTTAGGGTGGCACTTTACTTGTCGTGCGGTGCCGTCCGTCAACGTCCATCGCCGTACGGTATCATTTATGGTAGGGAAAACCTTAAACATCATTGATTTTCAACGCTTCGTATTACGTTAAGCTTTAGGCTAAGTTTTTTGCTTGGCTTATGCTTAGGCTTAGAAATATGGTTATAATACTGTTCCATCCTGTTCTTTGCATTGGCCTTATCTCCAACAGCCTAAAAACCAATATTGCAGGAATCTAGTTTGATACCCTCGGCACAACCTGAACTGCAATCTGGTACGAATATTAATATTGTCTACAACACAAGTGGCACCACAACTCAACACAGAAATTCGTTCTCGCCTTCTACACGAGTCAAACCGCCAAGTTATGCTAAACAGCAGTGTGATAGCAATTTAATTGAATCAACTACATTGCAGGTAATCTCGAAGACGGTAATTGGTGCTATTTTGTGCCATGGTCCGTTATAGGCACGTATTTTCAAATGTGTGTAGCACCTATCAACAGTTAGCGATAAGTCTTATTGTTCTCAAACCAGTGAGTGGAGAGATTCGAAAAATCAGCACATTTTTGAGTATTTGAATTGTACGACTTGTGTGTGCCAAATTGGAATTGCGCAATCGCACTACTTCGTCAGATTGAAAACCTGAGCCCATATTCTTTAATGTGTATAGCACCTATCAGCTGTTAGCGCTAAGTTTTCAAACTAACAAACAACGGTAATTGCACATCTCAAAATTGGTACAGAAGTAGGGCAAATCAAGCGTAAACAATGTGCTGAATTTCGAACGTCACCATCCGCTTGTTCCAAAGTGACAGGACCTATGACCAGCTGGTGATAGGTGCTACACAAATTTGATAATAGGGCTCTGTCGCTAAATGTTGATAGGCATGGTTCCAGTCAGAACTAGATTTTGTCGGAAGCGGAACCGGAATCGGAATAAAATGTTTCAGTCAGAACCGGAATCGGAATCGGAATCGGAATTAAGCTTTTAGTAATTCTATTTTAAAGTTAAAGGCGTATGCCTTAACTTTTGTTGCAGTATACCTGTTTCCGTTACTGTTCACTGTTTCAGCACAAATTGTTTATATAGCTGACGGAATACACGGAACAACTTGGAATATCAACTAAAAAACCAACAAAACGAAACAAGCAAAATCTAAGTTTGATCATCTTGAAAAGTCGTAACCGAAAAAGCAGAATACTGGCCTCGGAACAGCAGTAAGCCGGAATCGGAATCGGAAATCAAATTTTGCCGGAATTTTAGCCGGAATCGGAATTGCAATGGAACCCTGGTGATAGGTGCTACATACATTTAAAAATACGGGCAAGAGAGGGATTTACTTTATGATAAAAAAGATTTAGTAGAGATAGTTTATAGTTTTTATCTAAAATATGTTTAGTAAAAATACCCATCGATACAAGACAGTCATGGTTGAAGAATTGTGCTAAAAACTATACTAGTAGCACCGAGTCTATTATCCCTGTTTTAGTAATAATATATAGTACTAGCAATCCAAAATGACTTGTTAGCGAGAAGTTTTATTCAAATTTCACACATATACAGCTATTAACACAATATGAAAGGGGTTAAAAAACTTCGGCCAATGCATCTATAACAAGGCCGAAACAGCAGTATAAACATTCCTAAGTTTAAGCCTAAGCCTAAAAACCCAAGCGTAAGAATAAGCTTATACCTGAGCCTAAGCCTAAGCGCAAGCTTAAGCTGAAGCAAAAAGGCTAAGTTTACTCTATTTGCAGTCCCGCAGAAAAATGTTTTGTCGCTGATCTTGAAATGGGCTAAAATTTCAAACGGACGCAAATAGAGATTTCAAATGATTGCCAGAGCCAAAACTTTTCGAACGCAAAATTTGTACATGTGTATAAACCGTTATTGCAGTTACAAAACCGACTGTTAACTAACGACATGTGCTACACACATTTGAAAATACCGACCTTTACTTCGAATCTGTTATTTACTCAATTGTAAAACTTTCTGTGTACATTGCAAAAAATGGTTAGTCAAATTGACTGTTTCCTAAATAGGATTTTTCGAGCGCACGTTTTACTCTGATGGAGTCGAATTTGACTCAGTTTGTGTAGTCCCGTAGAGCCTATTTCGGAGAGAGTCAATTTGACTAAACTTTCTAATGTTTGCTAATTTTTTATAATTTTGCAATTTCAGAAAACGGCTACAAATGAAGTTACTCGAGCGTTGCTGTTGTTGGAAGAATCTTGATGCTTTAACGTTTTCAAGAATTATTCGTTTAAATGTGTTGATTTTGTTACACTGTAAATTCCAATGAGTTAACTAGTTAACTCAGACGGAAAATTAGTTATTTCTGAGTTTACAATAGAAAACTTTAGCTCACTCTGAGTTCAGTTGATTCCGAGGAAGTTGATTACTTAAATCAGAATGAGTTAAATCATCTCAGAATTTTGAGTTCTGATAGTCCTTACTCAGACTTAGTGATTCAACTCATTATGAGTGGAAATCAACTCACTGGAGTTTACCGTGATAGTTTTATATTTCGATGCTCCAAAATGCACCAAAATGTTTAAAAAAAAATAAATTTAAAGCATAGAAACTTGTAGGCTAACTTGTAAGCTAAACTTTCAATAATTTTAACACTAAATTCTATTGAGTTAATTATATCTCAGATGAATTGAATCATTCAGTGTGAGTTACAAACTATAAAAACTCGGAATTTCGAATTTATTGAACTTATTCTGAGTTAATCAATCAACATGCCAGAGAATTTGCTCATTTCAGACTAAGTTAATATTCACTGATAGTAATTCCGAAATAACCAACTCGCTAGCTGAATTGATTAATCAACTTATGGTAATTTACTAATTTACTGTGTAGTGAATCAAATTTAATGTTGCAGTTCGTCGATAAAACATTTTTCTTGCAAACTTACCACATCTGATTCTGGAAAAAAACACTGAATTCAACGAATTTTTGGTATTTACTTGAAACCGTTTTAATATTTGAGAAAACAAACACAATACACTGTAAATTCCAGTTAGTTGATTTTTCGTTCAGAATGAGTTGAATCACTCAGCCTGAGTGAAGACTATCGCCACACAGAATTCTTGGTCGATTCAACTCAGTCTGAATTAAATTATTTTTCTCGCCCGGAATCGACTCAACTCAGAATGAGAAACAACTCAACTAAGAG
The DNA here is from genome assembly GCA_030248215.1 of Enoplolaimus lenunculus. Classification (NCBI taxonomy): domain Eukaryota; kingdom Metazoa; phylum Nematoda; class Enoplea; order Enoplida; family Thoracostomopsidae; genus Enoplolaimus; species Enoplolaimus lenunculus. The sequence goes on from JASANG010003148.1 coordinate 13,734, forward strand.
TGAGTTTAATGTATACCAATATTAACCCTCAATGGCCAATGTATAGTACAGAGCCGTTTACAGTATAGTACACGCGTATTCCTAAGCCTAAGCGTAAGAATAAGCTTATACTGAAGCTTAAGCCTAAAGCAAAAAATAATCTAAAGCGTACGCTTACATAGTTGTAGTTCCGTATAAAACGCCAACTCAACGATAACTAACTCGCTGGCTGAGTTGATTAATTAACTCATTGAAATTTACAGTATACAGAATGTATTGATGCTTGTTTGCAAATGTCCGTTAAAGTTCAACTGGTTTTAAATATATTTTTTATTGAAATGTACTTTTGTGTTCATTTGTATATAAAATATGTCTCACCGAAATGTCTTTCATTATATATCATAGTTAATAAAAATATTAATACATGCGTTCATCATCTCAATCGAACTTCACTCGGCCAAATCGTTTTCACGGGCGTACACTGTAAATTCCAATGAGTTGATTAATCAATTCAGCAAGCGAGTTGGTTATTTCTGAATGAATATCATTAAAATTATTAACTCACTCTAAGTTGACTTGATTGTCACTCTGAGTTGAGTTGACTCTGGGTGAGTTGGATAATTAACTGAGAATGAATTGAATTAACTCAAACTTCTGAGTTCTTATAGTCCTATCTCAGACTCAGCGATTCAACTCATTCTGAGTTAAAATCAACTCACTGAAATTTACAGTGTAGCAAAGATTTTATTTCATGAGAATGCAAAAAGTTTTCACCTCAAAACTTTATGTTATCCTATAACCAGCATGGATTACTTATTTCTTTCGCGTTCAACAGTTTCTGGACAAAATATCTGTTCAAATAAGCAGTAACCAACAATAAAAACTATCTTGGTACACAACCATGTGGCTTAATTTAATTGGTTCATATTAATCTTAACGTACAAAAATGCTTTTATATATTTGTTTAACTTTTAGGCCAATGCATAGAACAGGTCCGTAACAGTAGTATAAGCATATTCCTAAGCATGAGACTGAACCTAGAAAAATTTAGTCTAAAGCTAAGCTTGATCTATTGCAGTCCAGCAGAAATACGTTCCGCACGTGAACGTAATACACGGGAGTACTTTTCATACATAAGATCAAGGGATGTTTTCGAAATTATGCTAATTGGCACATGTAAACATCAGGGGCGTCCAGTTTTTCTGTGGGACTACAACAGAGTAAGCTTAAGCTTTAGATCAATTTTTGCTTGGCTTAGGCTTAGGCTTAGGTTTAAGCTTAAAATATAATTCTCGGCGAGAATAAAAGCCTAACGGCGTTCGAATTCTTACCACTTGTGGATCCAATTACGGCAACTCAGGCGATATCATTCCAACAGGAATCAAATCCGTAATTTTTTCAAAATTTAGTTCTAAATTTACCCTTGGTTTCTCAGTCTGATTTGTTTTGCTTGCGAGTTTTTTCACTATCGCGTGGTCGCCAGTCGCAGCTTCTTTGGATCCGGCGCTAGTACTTACTGGTGAGTTTTCGTTATAGTAAGAACGCTTAAAAATAGATATAGTGTGTGTTTTATCGTGTTGTTTTTCACAAATTCTTTTCTATAAATAGAAAAACATTTTAGCGAAATGAAATAAAATGAGAGAATTTTCTGGAAAACTGACTCAAAACCAAATGAAATTTAAAAGTAAAATAATAAGAAAAATTATGTAAAATTGAAAAAACAATTCAAATTTATAGCTGAATATTTAAGCAGTAAAGCAGTTGCATGCAAAGTTGTTAGAAATTTTGCAATTGAAAACCAACGTTTAGTTGCTATTTTCAGCAGCGCCGTTTTTTGTAGAATTTAAGCGAAAAACGAACTTGTTGCGATGCTTAAAGGAAAATATGAAAATTTTTGCTAATATATAAACGCTTGAAAATTGTACGAAAATGTTCAGTTGAAACTATTAAAGCTTTTCTCGTTGACAATTTTTCAAACGTAACATTTTGTCATTGTGCGATGAAGTATGGCAGAATTTTATTTATTTTGGCATTACAAGGTGAGAAATGTTTTGCACATTTTCATCCGGAACATTTTTGCATTTTTTTCCGGTTTTAGTGTTAAAATGGGCGACGCTGGTTCGGTATTTTGGGCCAATGTATAGAACAGCGCCGTTAGTATAAGCATATTTCGAAGCTCAAGCCTAAGCCTAAGCGTAAAATAGAGCTTATACCTAAGCCTAAGCCTAAGCCTGAGCGTAAAAAGAAGCTTATTCCTAAGCCTAAGCCTGAGCCTAAGCAAAAATTAGTCTAAAGCTTAATAACCATATTCAGTGGCGGTCCTGTTGAAAAATGTTCCGCCCCCGATCTTTACATGGACTGGTATTTTTACCCTGGCCGCTGTTACAGGTTTGACAGAATGGCTGGAGAAGACCTTGTCCTTCAACAAATACCTTAAAATTTTTTAATGTTACCAAACCAGCCTCTAGGAAAACCTTAGTACTTTAATACCCGGAAGAATACATACATTGGGTCACTATAAATTTTTGTGACCCACGAGTCCACAAATGCTTCCGGCGACACGGCCCAGCAAATTTGTTTTCTAAACAAAGGTAAGTAGCAAACATTTTAAACCGGCATTTACATCCGGTAAGTTATGGATAGGAGGTCTTTGCGTCCTACGGACGGTTCCTTCATTTATCGTAAAATGTTTTAAACATTGAAAGAATTTTCGTTATCGGCAAAAGTTTCTTTGGTGCTAAAATTTAATAACAATTTTTCATTTTAAGTCAAAAACTTCTACAATTTTTTCTTTCGTATATACTTTGTTTTTCTAGGCACCATTTTGATTGGTACCAATGCAAAAGAATGGCACGGGGAGCGTATTGGACGTATGCACAACTCAATCGTATACTTGGTCAATGAAACAACAATTCAAATACCGAATTTTAAAATGGATAAAAGTAAAAATGAAATTAGTAATAACTTTATGCTGCAAGAAAAAAAAATGAAAACAAATTTGAATAGAAACAACAACAACAAAACAACAAAAACAAAAACACAACAACCACAATAATAATAACAACAACAACGACAACAACAACAACAACAACAACAATAACAACAACAACAACAACAATAACAAAAACAACAACAACATGATAATAATAATAATAATAATAAAAATACTAAGGGACCGCTGTACTTGTGGTGTGTCAGCAAATTTGTATTTACAAGCAGCTTAGAGTTCCGTTGTTAAGGCATTGAAATAGTCAAAAAGTATGTCACGACACTAAATAATTTTATCCTTTCTCCAGAAGAAAAATCTAAAGTCCTATTCACACGTGCATGTTGCAGCTGCAAATTGCACCCAGAACTTGCATTTTTTATCAGCCACTGAAAAAACGGCTGCAATAAATTCAGTGAACTTGCATGGTTATTCACGCATATGAACTAAATTCTTCGATTTTTAATGAAAAATTTGCAGCTGCAAGTACTCGCAGCAAAAACTTGCACGTGTGAGTAGGGCTTTTTATGCTCTTTGATAGCCAATGTTGTTTGAAACACGCACTTTAATTAGAGATATGAAAATTTTCCATTAATTCACAGGTTGAATTAAGTCATATTTCTGCAACCCTGACAAAGCTTATTTTCTGTGTTTTCTTTAGGCGGCGCAATGTATTTGATGTTCGATTCAAAACCTGCATCACAGCTTTACGTGGTTCGACCTGCAACGGCAACAAAACGCGACTCGCTTAAACCAATGTACGTTTCTCTTACAAAGCCGCCGCATGTCTGCCTTCGGCCGTTGTCAAATTTTAGGCAGAGGTTTCATCATTTTCACTAGTGAATTTTTTCCATCAATTTCACTAGTGAATTTTTTCATCAATTTCACTAGTGAATTTTTTCCATCAATTTCACTAGTGAATTTTTTCCATCAATTTCACTAGTGAATTTTTTCATCAATTTCACTAGTGAATTTTTTCATCAATTTCACTAGTGAATTTTTTCATCAATTTCACTAGTGAATTTTTTCATCAATTTCACTAGTGAATTTTTTCCATCAATTTCACTAGTGAATTTTTTCATCAATTTCACTAGTGAATTTTTTCAGCAATTTCACTAGTGAATTTTTTCATCAATTTCACTAGTGAATTTTTTCATCAATTTCGCTAGTGAATTTTTTCATCAATTTCACAAGTGAATTTTTCATCAATTTCACAAGTGAATTTTTTCATCAATTTCGCTAGTGAATTTTTTCATCAATTTCACAAGTGAATTTTTCCATCAATTTCACTAGTGAATTTTTCATCAATTTCACTAGTTAATTTTTTCATATTCTTATAAAACTTTACCTCGTTCAGTGCTTTTAATTTGGTAACATTTGAGTAATTTTCATAAACTTTAAATTTCAAAATGTCACACACAAATTTGAAAATATAATTTTGACAACTGTTGACATACAGAAAATTTAAGTTACTCGATGTTTTCTATTAGCAAATTTAATCCTAAGCTTAAGTATAACGCTAATCATTTGCGTAAGCCATAGTGCAATATTTTTCATTATTCGATTCCGGTATTAAATATGGTATGGTTTTCAGTTTCTGGTTTCAGTTTCGTTCCCGGCATTTTTGTAATACTATTACCACTTGACCTAAGCCCAAATCTAAGCTTGCAAATGGGTATAAGCGTACAAGAACCGGTAAAAGTTATAGAAAACACCTGGACAAACGTATACGAAACAAAACAATTATCGCAAACTACAAAGGAAGCATACCACGTGTCAAACGAATCGGATTGGCCCGCAAACCGAACAGAGTAAGATATTCCTTACTTTTGAGTTATTTTAAAGTTTCAATTTTATAACCAAATTCTAATTTACTAAACCTTGCGTACAATTTGTTTCAAACGCCGACTCATGTAAAAATCAGGGACAGATCGTTTTTTGGCGGGACTGCAATAGAGTAAGCTTAAGCTTTAGACTAGTTTTTTCCTTAGGCTCAGGTTTAGGTTTAGGTTTCGGAATATCATTGGCCCAAATTCTACCGAAGCCAGTGGTCGATTCTTCATCACAACTGGAGGACACCCTTTCAACTGATCCTGAGTTGCACCAACATCTACACTGTAAATTCCAAAGAATTGACTAACTAATTCACCTAGCGAGTTAATTATTTCTGAAATAATATCAGTAAACATCAACTCACTCTGAACTGAGTTGATTCTCACTCTAAGTTGAGTTGACTCTGTGTGAGTTGCTTATTAAGCTCAGAATGAATTGAATTAACTCAAAATTCCAAGTACTGATAGTCCTAACGCAGACTGAGTGATTCAACTCATTCTGAGTTAAAATCAACTCATTGAAATTTACACAGCGTATTCGTTTTAGAGGTCACGTTTAGACGACTCAGTTGAAGTGAACATTTCACCAGAACGCGTACCAAAGCCCCATAACACCAAAGCTAAAATGAGCACACGGCTGTACGGCGTATCGTCTGGTGACGTTGTTGTGCTCAGCCGACGAACTTTGATGGTAACCGATTTTCAATACAGAGGCGACAAAGCCCCTGGTAAGCCTGTGTACCCATTCATTTATGTTAGTAAACGCTTCATTGCTGGTTTGTACGCTGAAATTTAACGAAAACTATTTTTAAAATTTTCCTGATTTCGGCCTATGTATAGAACAGGGCCGGTACAGTTGTATAAGCGTATTCCTAAGCCTAAGTCTAAGCCTAAGCCTAAGGTTAAGCCTAAGCCTAAGCCTACGCATAAGCAAAAAATTAGTCTAAAGCTTAAACTGACTCTATTGTAGCCCCTACGGAAAACGGTCGGGCCCGTTCTATACGTGGGCAATATTTGATTGGTTGTTTAGCAAAGAAAACACAATTTTTTTAGCTTATGTCGATTAGTTGAATTGTCTCAGCTAACATTGGCTGGTTTCGGAAACCCTACTTAAGTACTACTTAGCACAAGTACGTGCAAAGCAATTATTAAACCATTTTGCCGAGTTTAAAAGCGTAGTTAAGATAAGTAATTACTTAAGCCGCTGACTATATTTGATGTATTAAAAAGTAACCGTTCACGCATACTAACCTTTTGGTACAGTTGAAATTGCAGAATGGTGCCTCCTTTAATAAAGAGCAAAACAATTACTTGTAAAGACTACGGCTGATATTTAGCGTTTATTTGGTTTTGCACAAAAATTAAGTAATTAATTAAGTATAACTTAAGTAAATACTTAAGTTAGGTTTCAAAACCCCAGCGATTAAGTTTTTAACACAGAACACGCAAAATTTCACAAACTTTACGAAAAAAAACAGATTTAATCGTCTCGCCCGTTTTCTAATACTTTTTATTCCAAAGTAGAATTTCATAGTTTTAGATGGATTTGTGTTCGCTGGAAAACGAGATCAAGTGATCATTCCTCATAAACGAGAAAAAGGACACAAATGTTTTCTGCGCGATTACGATACTGCGCCAAAGTGAGTTCCACGTAGAAAAGTGTTTTTGAGGTCGAATGTAGCGAGCGATAAAATTTTTTACCATCAAAAAGCCAAAAAAAAGTTATTACTTTGAACCCAGTTGAAACGGATACACTGTAAATTGCAATGAGTTGAATAATCAATTCAGCTAGCGAGTTTAGTTCTTTCTTAGTTTATAACTATAAGCATTAGCTCTCAATGAGTTGAGTTCATTTTCACTCTAATTTGATTTGATACTGGGTGAGTTGATTGATTAACTCAGAACGGATTGAATCAGCTCACAGTTTTGAGTTCTGATAGACCTAACTCAGACTGAGTGATTCTACTCATTTTGAGTTAAAATCAACTCCCTAAAATCTTCAGTGTATATTCTTGTCTCAAGAAATTTGGCATACTGATATATTCGCTCAATTTTTTCTATGAACAACGTTGCCGTTCGTAGTTTGAGTGGTTTTGTTTATCCGGCAGTCTTAAGAATTAGCACGGTGGCCTATCGTCCTCATGACCTTGAGTGATCATTTTGAGCTCAAATTTGAATTTTCGAAAAATACTCCAATTGTTTGGAGAATATGCACCAATGACACTGGTAAAGGCTTTATAGTTTAGGGCCAAAATTGTATTAACAAAAAACAAAGTTTGGTCCTTGACAGAAGCATTGCTTTAACTGTTAAAGCTCGTAATATGGTCCGTATTTTATTATTGCCTTAGCGAATTGAAGAGAAATATTCATTACAATACAGTACGAAGCCAATGTTACTTTTATGGCCGTAAACAGTACATTAAGCATATTCCTAAACCTATGTCTACGCGTTGAAAACAGACTAAACAAAAACCTGTACTTAAGCCTAAACTTAATCTGCGAAAACAACGTAGTCTAAAGACTAAGCTTAGCGGATTTTGGCATTGTAACTGGTGTGTTTACAGCATCAAAAGCGATAAAATAGCGTTATAAAAATAAATTTTTAGGTAAACAAGTATTTTTCTTTCCAGGTTCCGGCTCCGGTTCCGGTATTTTTTAACATTCCGGTTCGGGTATCTTATAATTCCGGTTGCACCTTAGCCCTAAAACAGGCTCTGTACTGTATCTTTGGCTGTTATTTTTAGACCAAAAGCAATCAAACATAAAGTGACAAAACGAGACATTATAGTCGACTTGCCCGAAGGGGTCGATATCACCGATATTGACTTCGTCGGCGTCTATTGTTACCAGTACTCGGAAGATTTTGGACACGCGATTCTTAGCAACATTCCAAAACAACTACCAGCGTACGTACCACCGATTGAACAATAAAATACAAAAAAGAAAGAAATTTATTTTGCAAATTACATAGCTAATAATAATATATTCCGCGGCGACTTTAGATGTTTCTGACGTGGGAGCGGGCTGACAAATGTTACGAAACGCAATTTGTACTGCATGTGCCAATTTTCAGAGTAGCAAAATTTGTAGGGAACTTAGCATTTAATCACAAAAAAATTTCTGGCAGGGGTGTACACGGCCCTATCTGAATTCGCTAGTCAATACATTTCTCAACTATTAAAAAAACTAAAAATTGTAATTAGCAAGTTTGTGCACACTATTGGTGATTTCAGAACACACTGAGCTGAGCTGTGTATTTGCAGAAGAATAACTGCAATCATTGCAGCGGCCCATGTATAGAACAGGGCCAGATCGTTTTCCGGAGGGGCTATAATACAGTCAGTTTAAGCTTTAGACTAATTTTTTGCTTAGGCTTACGCTTAGGCTTAGGTATAGGCTCATCCATACGCTTACGCTTAGGTTTAGGTTTAGGCTTACGCTTAGGCTTAGGCTTAGGATTAGGATTAGGCTTAGACTTAGGCTTAGGCTTAGGCTTAGGAATATGCTTATACTACTGTTCCGGCCCTGTTCTATACATGAACCATTGCCGCAATACGTACGGTGAATTGAAAATTTAAATTGCAAAAGTTTGGTCAACAAAGTTTAGTCAGCGCACATGTTACAGAATCCTCAGAATCTTTCATGGAGACGATGCAAAAATTCCGCATACATCAGTATTGGCTCGAATTTTTCAGCCGGTTCACAATCTTATCTGCAACTGCTGACCTTATCGATGTTTTGGGTTACAGGCAACTACGGTTCTGGCAAACAGGTAGCATAATTTCGCAGAATGCGTTTTTAAAAATTAAATTTCAAATTCCGGTCAAAAAAGTATATTTTAAAAACATTTTGTGGTAAGTAAACACCAGCTTCAGTATGAAGTTGAAACCTAATAAACAGGAACAGGTTTTATTTCGGATTTTCTAGATTGTAGCAATGTTTTTACACTGTAAATTCCAATGGGTTGATTAATTAAACTCAGAAGGAGAATTAGTTATTTCTGGTGTATTTCTGAGTTAATAACAGTAACTAATAACTCAGTCTGAGCTGATTTAATTTTGGATGAGTTGATTAATTAACTCAGAATGAGTTCAATCAAATCAGAATTCTGAGTTCTGAAAGACCTAATTTGGAGCTCAAGCTTCTGAGTGAATTCAACTCGTTCTGAGTTAAAATCAAGTCACTTGAATTTGCAGTGTAGCTTATATTTATATTTACGATTAATTTATGCATAGGGCGGTAACTGTCATAAAAATGTATTTCTAATTGGTTAAACTTAAGCCTTAGCATAAGGTTAAGCCTATACCTAGGAATGTAGTAAATCCGGCAGCTACAGCTGGTCCTATATACACATGCACGCCGAAACCCATTCTAAATATCTGTGATACGTCAAACGTTTACTGTCCTGGTTTACAACCTAAATTCTAAACACTCGAATGCGTTTTTCGCTGACATTTTGTATATCTTTTGTCTTTATTAAACCTTTTGCCGATGTAAATAACAGGGGCAGAACAGTATTATAAACATATTTCAAAGCCTATGCCTAAAGCCTAAGCCTAAACCTAAGCGTGAGAATGAGCATATTCCTAAGCCTCAGCATAAAACCTAACCCTAAGCCAAACTAAACAAAAATTAGTCTAAAGCTTAAGCTTACTCGTTTTTAGTCAAACGCAAAAACGTTCCGCCCCTGATCTGTACATAGGCCAAAAATTGAAACAATATGTTGCAACCGTTTTACTCAAATTCAAATGAGATTGATTACTTTTAAACATGAAATACATTTGTGTGATTTTAGAAAAACTCTGCTATTTTTTCTTCTTATTCGCAAATTTAAATATTGTAATTAGCAAACGGGTTTATTTGAATACAGTTTGAAATCAAAACTGGTTGCTACCACGATTATAACTGGTTTACTGGTTTGCAGAGAAGTACTCGCTTTAGGCTTTGGTTCAAAGTTTCAGCCAGACATACAACTACTCAGTGGTGGATCGAGAAACTTTAGTGCGAGCCGCATGATTTATAATAGAATGCTTACCAAAGAGGCGAGCAAGAAACCGAACGCAATTTTAGTGCTTAAAATTTAATACAAAATTTTGGTTTTTGGACCCTGTTTAAGCATGGGTCTGTGTGCCAAATCTCGTGGATCCGACAGTGATACTACTTCCGGATGTATAATCATATTTTATTTATTCGTACCGCTAGCTAACCCAACAATTTGCATGAGGGTACGGGTATATACGTGTAAGGAGCGGCCGCTACACCAACCTTGGCCAACGTAAAGAACAGGGGCGGAGCACTGTTATAAGCGTATTACTAAGCCTAAGCCTAAGCCAAAGCGTAAGAATGAGCATATTTCTAAGCCTAAGCCTAAGCCTAAGCCAAAGCGAAGCAAAAAAATTAGTCTAAAGCTTAAGTTTACTCTATTGCAATCGCCCCAACCTCGATCCCCATGGTAATTTTAATAGGTGCATAGAGTTGAAAATTTTAGTTTTTCAATATTTTTTATTATATGTAGGCCAATGCAAACTTTTAGGTTTATCTAGAGCCTACTATCGCACACAACTACCCAATCGTCTGACGGCACATGCGCGCCCGCAAATCTATGGCGGCCATGCTGTCTCAACGCCGTCAGAAAAGTTACACCGTCGCTTGCAAGTCATTAGAAACGTTTGTGTGCGTCTACGGAACAATTTTCAACCCCCCCCCCGGCGGCATGATGAATCGTAGACGGACCTTAGCCTCACACCATTTCGGGTTTGTAACATTTGCCCACATCTCTGCGATTTGGTGCAAACACAATTTAATAAAGCTTGAGAAAGCCGTGATATACAACGTTGAATATGCTTGGATGCATTGTTTATAAACCTGCAATGCGAAAGAGCATATAATCTAAAATTAGAAAATTTCAAATTAGTTTAACTTTAGCTTTGCTGATAAACAATATTTTGAACGAAGCTGTTATCAGAAAGCGTCAACTTAGAAGCCGCAATTAGTGTTTCGGATTTAATGTTTGTTTACCTTTTCACGGGTGGTCAGCTTGAGTGCGATTTGCAATGCTGTGAATATTAAGTTTCTTGTCAATTTGCTCGTTATGAAATGGTTTCAGGCATAGGCTATCACTTATTGCTCACGATCGAATTTTCGATTAGCAAGGGTGTAGCCGGGCGAGGTAAAAGGGGGCCATGGTCCCCTCAATGGTTTTGGAAAAATTTCATTTTTGAATATAATTTGAAACTATAAATCTTGTGAGCGTTTCATTTCCACACACACTAGTGCTGGCAAGGTGCGACCGCATATTAAGTTACCGGATACCGGAACCGGATACGGATATCAGTTTTTGTCGGATAATAAACCGGAACCGAATATCCGGTCACACCCTGGTTGTTGGCGCTTTTCTATTGTAAACCGACATTGCCTTAGTAGTATATTTACCAAATTTATGTTCTCAAGCGTTGGATTGTGTGTAGTGATTGTATTTGTACAATTAACACACTATGTATTTAAAGTATTTGTGTGCCCGTCAACGAACATCCTGGCTACGCTCATACCATATAGGGGTTACAAAATTTACGATTCATTAAATGTTTACTAATTTCGTGGTAATATTTTGACAACCCGAAAACCAATCGAAACAAATTGAATTAAAACCAAAAAAATATTCTCAAAGTGCCCACGCTTTCAACCGGAACCGGAAAAGTGTCATCTACGAAGTGCCCACGCTTTCAACCGGAACCGGAAAAGTGTCATCTACAAAGTGCCCACGCTTTCAACCGGATCCGGAACAGTGTCATCTACAAAGTGCCCACACTCTCAACCGGAACCGAAAAAGTGTCATCTGACAACTATTGCGCATGACGTCATTCTGGATTTAAGCGGTTGCACTTATTTTTAGAAGCTATTTTTGCTTTTCACGGTTGGATGATTAATGCAGCGTGGTTACGCTGCGTTCAAAGCTGTCCTTTATTCTCACGTTTGACCTGAGTAAACACCACTTCTCTACAATTCCGACAACACTTTTGTTTTCTACTCCCCAAGGACACGTTTAGACGTTTTGCTGTTTCACCATCAACAACCAACTCTGCGCATCAGTGTAACCCCCCCAATTCTATTTTCCAAATGCTCAAATGCTGACAGAAGTCATACATTAATATTTTGAATATTTGTAAAGGATACTGCGTTTAAGCCTAAACCAAAGGCGTAATCCAAGACGTCCGGTGCCGTCCGGTGACCATCGTCCGTCGCCAGTGGCGGATCCAGGATCTTAAAATGGGTGGGCGGGAAATTTCACAGGTAATAAACTTACTTTTGACCCATACACAAACCACGAACTATTGTCACAAAATTGATATATAATTTTTGTCGAGATGCTGTTGGGGGGGCCCACGGCCGGCGTGCCCCCCATGGATGCGCCATTGTCGGTCGCCTAACGTCACCTTCCGTTACCGCAAACGGTATCGTATTTGAGTAATTCGCGGTCGCGGCGCCAGACGGTGACGGACGGCGCTGGACGTCATCAAAAGTATAGCTCCAGCGTTACCGGTTTGACTGATGAATATTAAAATTTGGTCTAACGTATCGATCAGGGGTGAACCGTTTGTTCTGGGTGACTGCTATGGAATTCCGGCGTGAGAAAGCACCAGAAACCAATGTTTAAGTAAAAAATTGACTTCTGGCGCCGTTAGCTGTGAAATTTTCAGTTCACAAATCATGCATTATTTGCAATATTTTCCGTGGGCCCCTGCTATAGAGTAAGCTTAAGCTTTAGACGAATTTGTTGCTTGGGTTTAGACTTATGCTTTGGCATAGGCTGACTCTGATGCTTACACGTAGGCTTAAACTGGAGATTACGCTTAGAAATATGCTTGCACTATTGTTACTCGCCACGATCTATATACATTGGCCCATAATCGCTTTAACGTACATAATAGGAACGTAGTCATGCCAGAATTGAATTAAAAACTGGCTTAAGTAATACACAGTAAATTCCAATGAGTTAATTAACCAATTCAGCTAGCTAGTTGGTTATTTCTAAATTAATATCAGAAAACATTAACTCACTCTCAGTTGAGTTGTAGGTTTAGCTGATCCTGGGTGAGTTGATTAATTAACTCAGAATGAATTGAATAAACTCAAATTTGAGAGTTCTGCTAGTCCTAACTCCAGACCGAGTGATTCAACTCATTCTGAGTTAAACTCAACTCACTCAAATTTACAATGTACCTAAAAGTTTTTTCGGCCAGCAATTGTAGCAAATTAGCGAATAGGAAATCTTTTTGAATTCTCAGATCTAACATGTTTACATGTTTATTCTAAAGCATGTAAAAAATAAAACCTATTGTGTTTTCAAAATTATAAACGATTTTAGCTTAAAACTTAGCTGACAAAATCAAAATTACGGCAGCCACAGTTAAAAAGTGACAAACTCTGCACTGTAAATTCCAGTGAGTTCATTATTGTGAGAAGTTCGTGATTTAGACTTAAGCCTGTATCCTGTATCGCCTGTATAGTTCTTTTCTCGATGTATGCTATTCGCTCTGATTTAGTAAAACGCGGCCGGTAAATGTTTATTATAAATCCCAACCCGCAACCCGTATGACACACAAAATACCCAAATTTAAGGCCAGCAAATCACAGGTTATGTAATTTAACTGGTACCCGCGACCTGTGGGACACAAAATAACCGAAATTAAGGCCAGCAAATCACAGGTTATGTAATTTACTGGTACCCGAACCGTAAGACACGAAATACCCAAATTAAAGGCCAGCAAATCACAGGTTATGTAATTCAACTGGTAACCCGAGCCGGAATCCTTAAAGCCGACGTCTGAATCTGATTTAATCCAGCCACTGGCTTTACCGTACCAAATACTTTTGCCGTTTTCCAGAATCCGTGCAATTCTAACCCCGTTAGAATTACACCCCGTTAAACCGTGTACTCTAACCCCGTTAGAGTTACACCAAATTTCCGACCAATCTAACCCCGTTAGATTTGGCCCAGCCGTTGTAGAATAATAAATCTAACCCCGTTAGATTTACTAGACTACTTTTCCCCAGGTTTCCTTTAATATCCCAAGTTCCCTTAGCACATGACACCAGTATCCAATACTGGGTAATTTCTGCGCCCTGCGCAACGCCGATTAAATCCGTGATACCTGATTTCCTTCACATATTAAGCCACCGTGACAAACTTAAACTTAAATCCGTTCGACCTTACTTAGTAAAATTTCCAAACGCAAACCGAAATTCAAAAGCAATGTAAAAATAAACGTTTGCAGCCAACCAATAGACGCCAACCGATTCGTAGAAAAGCAATACCAAGACTGATTCCGGTCCTGGCTACCCATATCGGCATCTCGACCTCATTTGCATTTTTGCCGACACACACAACTGGGTGTCCGCAATGCGGTCGAGGTCGAGAGCCACCCAACCGGTACTACAACAACAACAACAACCATGCCGGAGACACACAATATTAAGCACCATTTTTGGTGCTGACATAGCCTAGCTATGTCGTTAAACGCAGATTAGGCCAGCACGATATGAACCATTAATCAATCCATTCTATGGCCACGCAGGGCCCCAGGTAAGTTTACATTGCGGACACAGCCGCCATAGCATCGATTTACCAATTTCTACGCCTTGTAGCAACGCCTAAGCCTAACTTAAGTTCTAAGAGAGACTAGGTGGAGCCAGGAACTCCCTTAAGGTGTGGTTTTGATATAGGGTTTTATTTTAGTTTTAGTTTTTAGTTTGAAATAGGTTTAAGTGTGGCACAGCCACCTACAATTATAACTCATAAGTTAAATCCACTCAGAAGCCTGTCAGCTCTGGATTAGGTCTTTCAGAACTTAGAATTCTGGATTGATTGAACTCATTCTGAGTTAACTAAACCAACTCACTCGGAATTAAATCAGGTCACAGTGTGAGTTAATATTTACTGTTATTCGCTCAGAAATAACCAGAAATAACTAATTCTCTCTCTGAGTTGATTTATATTTATTTTCGGTTTATTGCTTTTTACGATTTCGGATACAGCTTTGTAATCTTGGCCAATGTTACCTTAAGGCGCGTAACAGTAAATTAAACGTATTCCTAAGCCTAAGCTTAAGCAAAAAATGTATTCTAGAATCTAAACCTACTCTTTTATAGACCCACCAGAACCGTGGACGCCCCTAAAAGTAACATGAGCCGTAATCTTTGTAGATGTGCAAGCAGGATATCCGGGAGTCACTTGTGGAGGAAGCAAAAAATTTGCCCGAGGGAGGAACGAAAATTTTCCAAAATGCAGGCTGTTCTTTTAAGGCAGTTGAAAAACGTCCTGTCAGGAGGTAAGGTTTAGCTGTTTGTAGAAGGGATGGTGACCCCGTAGTTTGGGAACTGCTTCTTCGGTGTTTTATATATCAGCCTGTGGACTTTGAATAGCGTAAAGTTCGGCGGTTTTAATTGAATGCTTATAAATATACATGTTGTGAGCAGCTTATGATACATAAATGTGAGAAGTTCGTGATTTTGCCTTAAGCCGGTATCCTGTATCGCCTGTTATGTTCTTTCCTCGATGTATGCGTATCGCTCTGATTTAGTAAAACGCGGCCGGTAAATGTTTATTATAAATCCCAACCCGAAACCCGTATGACACCAAATATTCAAGATTTAATACCAGCAAATTACAGGTTATGCAATTTAACTGGTAACCCGAGCCGGAATCCTTAAAGCCGACGTCTGAATCTGATTTAATCCAGCCACTGGCTTTACCGTACCCAATACTTTTGCCGTTTTCCAGAATCCGTGCAATTCTAACCCCGTTAGAATTACACCCCGTTAAACCGTGTACTCTAACCCCGTTAGAGTTACACCAAATTTCCGACCAATCTAACCCCGTTAGA
Organism: Enoplolaimus lenunculus; assembly: GCA_030248215.1. Classification (NCBI taxonomy): domain Eukaryota; kingdom Metazoa; phylum Nematoda; class Enoplea; order Enoplida; family Thoracostomopsidae; genus Enoplolaimus; species Enoplolaimus lenunculus. The sequence goes on from JASANG010003148.1 coordinate 29,414, forward strand.
TTTGGCCCAGCCGTTGTAGAATAATAAATCTAACCCCGTTAGATTTATTAGACTACTTTTCCCAGATTCTCCGGTAATACCCCAAGTTCCTTTTTAGCACATAACACCAGTATCCGATACTGGGTAAATTCTGCGCCCTGCGCAACACCGATTATACCAATCTGCCGTAGTTTCCTTCACATGCTTATGCCACCGTGACAATTCTTAATTTAAATCAACTCGACCTTACTTACTAAAACTTCCACTGCCAACGCAAAACCAAAATTCCAGAAAATAACGTACGAATCTGTTCACAATCAGCCCAAAACTAAACAACCAATATCACCAAATCCAAAAACAAGACTGATTCCGGTCCTGGCTACCCATATCGGCATCTCGACCTCATTTGCATTTTTGCCGACACCCACAATTGGGTGTCCGCAATGCGGTTGAGGTCCAGAGCCACACATCCGGTACTACAACAACAACGATAACGCCGGAGACACTCATAATACCAGAGCACCATGTTGGTGCTGACATAGCCTAGCTATGTCCTTAGTCGCAGATATAGCCAGCAACACTCGCAACATTAATCAATACCGTCATACGGCCACGCAGGGCCCCAGGTAAGTTTACATTGCGGACACAGCCGCCATAGCATAGTTTTACCAATTTCTACGCCTTGTAGCAACGCCTAAGCCTAACTTAAGTTCTAAGAGAGACTAGGTGGAGCCAGGGACTCCCTTAAGGTGTGGTTTTGATATAGGGTTTTATTTTTAGTTTTAGTTTTTAGTTTGAAATAGGTTTAAGTGTGGCATAGCCACCTACAATAAAGTTTGTTGCAAGTAATCACAAAGAATCTATAACATTGCTTTATAAATAAATTTAATGATCTGATATTTTTGTTCAAATATTGACATATTTCTGTATATCGAGATCTCAAATGTTTCTAACTCTATACATATTGTTCGGTCCCAAGGATTATGGATTACAGGACGTCAAAATAGCATTTTGTAAAAATGTTAGCGGTGCACTGTTTGAAGGAGGTCATGAGAAGCTCGAATATGCAAAAAAATTTCAAAGTACGACCAGTTTTGGGCACCCGTCGCAGTGGTGTCCACATTACGGAAACGCGCACTGTTTGTTTTCAAATTGTTTGCTTAAAAACTTGTTAGGGGGTACCTCTTTCTGGGATGCCCCAAAACCAAAACTTGAAGCTAAAAAATATTACCAGTTTCTGGCGACAACCTCTACACATATTCCTAGCGCCATTATGAACCAATAATTCTCAAATTTAACGAACAGTGCATAAGATAGCTGCTGGCAAACGGTACACTCAACGCATAGACTCTCTAGCTTAAACGTCTAGACTGTTGTATCCATACTAATAGTGGCTGGCAGTTTGACAATTAGAAATGCAGCGTTAGGCACGCGAGACTGAAACTAAATCATTGATTTCTAAGAGATGTTGAGGTCTATGTCTACAACAGCCTGTCAGAATGTGTAGGAGTTTATTTCTGACGGGGTATGTAACCTAATAAGAAACGCGAAGCCAGCGTCGCGGGCGTCCCACTTTTCTTTGTTTCTACGATCCGTCAGGTTTTAAACCTTGAAGATGGCATTTTTTTAGGTTTTTCAGAAATTTCGGAAGATATATCTTCTATCGTCCTGCATGTGCCTATATATAATATATATCTTTATCGCAGTTATATATGTATATATATATGTAAATATATATATAAGCTCGTAGCTGAACAGGGTAGTGCGTCTTACTTTTTGGTGCAATTTCGCCTAAACGTGCACGTACGTATTAAGCATATGCCTTAGGCTATTTTATTAATAAAGTCATTTTGTGTACTGTAGTGACCCGAATAAGAGGGGGACTGGTATTTACTTATCCTTTCCAGAGGGTACCCCCCTTGTTATTCGGTTGCAGAGTGTTATTTATTTTCAACACACCCTCCGCCACCCTTCGTTACTGATATTATCCGGTATTGCAACTATCCGTTGAATTAAACGTTTGTCTTGTATTAATGCAAGGTTGTACTTAGGAATTACTTTCAAAACTTGAGCATATAAGCTTTAAAGTTTCGAACTCACCTTTATTTGGTACGGGAGTTATTTATGCGCTACAACTAGGAATAATTGACATTTATTAACTCTAATTAGGGTTTAGGGGCTCTATCTGCTTACTGACTCTTATTAGGGATACGGACTCATATTGATTTGGACACAAAATGGGGACCCCTCTTATTTCCCCCTCTTATTCGGATCACTACAGTGAACGAAATTTACACCCAGTGTTGTAGCTCAACGGTTGCGCCATGGACTGTAACGCTCAGCCCCATCGTCCTAAAGTAATTTTGATGCCAGGAAAGGTTTTGACCCTGTGTATAACTTGTGCTGTACGAAATCGTCAGAGTAACGGTGTAGATTAAGAAATTTTTGACAGGAAGTGAACTGGCAAAAGTTATGAAACGCAAGTTTTACTGCATACTTTGTGTGTACCGATTTTCTGAGGCGAAAAATTGAAAGGCAGCGGAGACCTTACCATTTGATCACAAAAATTCCTGACAGGAGCGTACGCGCCCCAAATGCCCACCGCCCCATCCCCTTCTGATCCACAAGTGGTTGCTGGTTTAAGCTATCTGCGTGCTTCGCCATCGTTGGCTAAAACCTAACCATATTGGGCCAATGTATAGAACAGGGCTTAAGAATATTTCCACACCTAATCCTAAGTCTAAGCCTAAGTGTAACAATGACCTTGTATTTAACACTATGCATAAGCCAAAGACTAAGCAAAAAATAGTCTAAAGCTTAAGCTTACTCTTTAGCAGCGTTGCAGAAAAACGTTCCGACCCTGATGTTTACTTGAGTCCTATATATTAGAATCTATGCCATATCTGCTACAAGAATCCACTTCAGTTTGTATTTAACGTTGCCTTGGAAACTATTTGAACCAATTTTACTTCTCGTATTAGCCTCGTTGTAGAAATCATACGTGTGTGTTGAAAAGTTAACACTGTGACATCACGTCATAGTAAACTACGTCTGTAATAATGTATATTCTCAAATTTGTGTAGCACCTATCAATAGTTAACCCTTTCACTCATAGAGTATACTGCGAACAACAACTAATATACGAGTAATACAGACACTGTGAGTGTAAACAGTGTTTAACAATTCTAACATATAAGCGCAGTGTAACACCTACACAAGACGTGAGAGCCCGTCAAGCTTCTATAACTCAGTGGTTATCGTAAAGGTTTCCGACCCATGGAACTGGTGTTCGAATATTACCTTGAAATTATATCTCATATGAAATTGAAAATATTCATGTGACCAAGGGTTAATGATACGGCTTCAAACTCACGAACTGTTGCAGTTGCTGATCTCAAAATTGCCACAAATTATGGCAAACCAAATCTCAAAAATGTGCTGAATTTCAAAGTTGACCATTCACTGATTCGAAAGGCACATGGTATATCGCTACTTATACACGTGTAAAAATACTGGCAAAAAAGAAAATTTTTCAAGTTTGTTGTATCATTTGTCGTCAGATAGTAATAGGTTTTCAAGAAACACAACTACAGTTTTATAGTTGGCATAAGAAGCCACATAATATCTAGCCGTTGTATGAATTCTGAATGATTTTTGGCCAAATACAGTTGGTAAATACAGCTAAGCGCAACCCCGTTAGAAACATTTTATATGAAAAGATAATCGCGTTTGCTTATCCTGCAAACAGTGGCAGATGCAGAAATTTCTGGACGGAAGCGAGCTGACAGAAGTAAAGAAACGCAGTTTTTGACTGTATGCTATCAATTTTCATTGGTGGTAAATTGCAACGTAGGGACTTTACCATTTTATCACAAAAAACATTCTGATGGGTGGCGTACGTGCCGCCGCTGATGCGGACCATTTGGTTTTCTGTATCATTAAACTAAATGTATCTCCCTGCCACTAGTTGTACTAAAGGCTTTTTATATATGTTTTTAGATCATCTGTACAAAGCATTATATTCTTAGCTGTCTGTTCTCGTCTAGTTTTTAAGCTGTTTAAATATAATAGCCAAGCTAGGTATTTTCAGCTAATAATGAGGTAAAATAGGCTGTCAGAGGTGTCGCTCGGATTTCATTTCGGGAAGTAATTGCTTATAGTTGCCACCGAGCGGAGCGTAGTGAACCAAAGGAATGGTTGATGACTTAAGGATGAAACCATTAAAAATGGGTATCACTGCAAAATGATTTCGAGGGTATATAATTTATGCCCCCTTTGATGTCTGTATGTTCAAATGGTTGGTTTGTATAGCGAATTGTGCTCAGCGTATTTAGATAGAAAACCTAGGCTAAGGTATATAAGTTCTGATTCATGACAGAGCCAGGGTTTTCACGGGAAGTGTATCCAGAGGATGCTTGGTTAAACACAGATTAAGTCCGAAGCCGAGGACTTACAGAGAACGCAAGGATCACAGTAAATTGCAGCAAGTTAATTTATATTCAGAATGAGCTGAGTCGCTGAGCCTGAAGTAGTACTTTTAGCGTTCAGAATTCTGAATTGATTCAACTCATTCTGAGTTATTTAATAACTACGCCCAGAATAACTCAACCCAGAGTGAGTCGATGTTTACTGTCTATTAACACAAAAAGAAATAATTCGCTAGCTGACTTGATTAATCAACACATTGGAATTTACAGTGTAACATAAATTTAATTATTTAGCAAATTTGTAAAATTTCAAAGGTCAACTTTTAGTCAAGTTGAAACGTTTTGATTTGTATACAAAAATCAATACTACTGAGTCATACCGATTTCTACAAAACGGTATGCGCATAGCCAAGTCACCTTGATACACAGTAAACATTTTTAGGGCGGGCATACAAGGATTTTCAATGACTTACAAAAGCAAGGTTGAAAATTTTGCACGGGAGGCAAAATTACTCTAAAGAAAGCCGAGCCCCCTGCCCCCCTTGGCTATGGACCCGTGTTCTGGGTAAAGGCAAACTTGGCCGGTGCGAATTTGGGCTATTCAACAAATGAAAAAATAATCTTTATTTATGCAATTATTTTTGATTTAACTGCAAGTCCGGCGTTGCAAACTTGTGCAAAGCGGACGTGTTTTTATTGGAGAAATTAAAAATAAACGAATCATTTTGAACAATTTTCATTTGCAGTAAACGATATATATTTCGTGGTTTACTTTTGGCAAATTTTATATTTGGCAATTTTCAGTATGAAATTTCTAAAAAATTATCCCAAATATTCAATAATTTTTAAAATAAAATAGTTTTTAATTGAACACGAGTTAATAGAATTGTTAAATGTTGTGCGCGAATTGGCCAATGTTTATACTTTAAGAGCCTAAGCCTAAACGTTGCAAAAATGTGTACCTAAGCGTAAGCCTAAGCCTAAGCAAAAAATGTAATCTAGAATCTAATCTTACTTTTTTATAGACCCACCAGAAACCTGGACGCCCTAAAATGGGCCAAGTTCATCTGTTCTACATTAGGCTACACCCATTCATGCCATATCTTATCATTAACCAATGTTACCATTTCAGTTGTAAAGATTAATATTTATTTCTATTAAAAAAGACTTTTAATGTGTTTTGTGCTTACGGGAAGCCAAACATTTTGTAATAACAAATAATTAATGATTTTTATGACTAGGTTACTGAAATTTAATTATTAATATTAAAATATTTAACTAAGGCCACGTGTAGCGTTAGAAATAAAGTCTCGTGTAAAGATCAGCAACCGAACGTTTTTTATCAGAGTGCAATAGAGCAAGCTTAAGTTTTAGACTAATTTTTTCGATTATGCTTACAATTTGGATTACGCGTAAGTTAATTCTTACGCTTAGTCTTAGGCTTAGGAGTACGATTATACTACCGTTACTACCCTGTTCGATACATTGGCCGAAATAAGAAACTGTATTATATTTTGATATTTAGGTGGTACGTGTTTACAAAAGTTTCCCATAACACATAGCGACGGAATTACAAAAAAGGCTTAGGCTTGGTATGTAGGAAAAATTAATGCTGGATTCGCGTTACCAATTGTGCGCTTGGTACATCTTTTGTCACCTACCAATTGGTGCAGCTAAAAACAACCTATATGAACAGACTTGGTATGTGTGCATTGTAAATTCCAATGAATTGGTTAATCAACTTAGCTAGAGAGTTGGTTATTTCTGAGTTTTAATAACAGTTAACATTATCTCACTCAACGTTGAATTGATTATCACTCGGGTTAACTCATGTCTGTTGCGCTTTACAACCAAGCGGTGAAGTTATCTATTCTACAGGCTTTAACACAAAGTTTTAACCAGTAGTATTGCGTAGAATTGTTTGAAAATTTGAGACAAAATTAAAATCGAATTGAAAGTTTTTTAATTCAAAATTTGAGCAAATTTCCCGTTATGGCGTTCTCAATTTCCCCGAAAGTACTTAAAATAAACTTCTATGCACTATTTTATAGATTTGTTTTTAAACTAACGGCCCATGCAACGATCAGGGGTGGAAAGGCTTCCTGTGGGACTGTAATAGAGTAAGCTTAAGCTTAAGACTAATTTTTTTGCTTGGCTTAGGCTTAAGCTTAGAAATATGCTCATGCTTACGCTTAGGGATAGGCTTAGGCTAAGGAATATACGGATAATACTGTTCCGCCCCTGTTCTTTGCATTAGCCAATCCAACAGTTTGGAATGGTGTCATTTTTAGCAACATTACGGGCAAATTTATGACCTTCAAGGAAACAGGAAAAATTCATTTGGCTCTCACACCCGCTGCGTTGAAAGCTTTAGCACCCAAGTTAAAAATAGAATTTTTTTCTGTAAAGGTACACTCGTGCCATACAGGCCCGCAGCCAGCTCACCTTGCTAGGGGGGGCAAAAATGTTTCAGGAGGGGCGTTCATGGGTTTTCAATGACTTACAAGCCAGATTAAAATTCTTCTAGGGGGGCCAAAATTTTTCCAGATGGCTCAGCCCCCCTATCCTGCCCCCCTTAGCTACGGGCCCGGTGCCATAAAACCCTAAGAGATCAAACTTGAAAATTGAAAAGAGATAAAATCGAAAAATATTTGTTTGAATGGTTGGGATTTTATGGTTTGGTGTCTGTTATTGGTTATCTTCCATTTGCCAAATGTGCGTGACAAATGCAAAAACCTTGGCACAGGGGTGTCTAGATATACTGGGTTGATGGGTTAAAAGTTTTACAGTATGTATAAACGGGTGGGCCAATGTAAAAACAGGTGCGAAACAGTATTATAAACTTATACCTAAGCCAAAGCCTAAGCGTAAGAATAAGTTTATTCCTAAACCTAAGCCTAAGCCTAAGCCTAAGCCAAGCGTAAAAATTAGTGTAAAGCTTAAGTTTATTCTATTCTAGTAACACAGAAAAACGTTCCGCCCCTGATCTTTACATGGGCCAAGAGGTCGTACTTAGCGCTGATTGCACTAGCTAAGTACTTAGATACCGGATTTTGGTTTGGGCTGTACAATTTGTGACTCCGGGTTTAGTACGGGCGAAAATTTAGTTGAAAAATGCTTAGATGCTAAAAGTAATGGCCATAACGTTGGTTTGGTGGACGCTACACCGATTATAGACGAATTGCCGTCGATTCTAAAATGTCTCAGGTAAAAGATCGCTAGGACAGTCGCGGACCCGTTGTGGTCCGTTTTAGCTACGACACTGAATGCGTCTTTAACATTTCTGTCTTATAAAGTTTCTTCGCTACAATATTTAGTCGAAAGCCATCTGCTGCAACCAAAAATCGGCAACAAAAGCCGACGGCAGTAAAATAAAACAATGCCTCCGAGATGGAAAAGGGTGGCGGCAGCAACCGGCCACTTCTGCAAACTACGCTGCAAATAATGGTGAATCAAATAGACTCTCGCCGAAATAAGTAGCTCTATGGGCCTCGGAATTTGACTTTGGCGTAGTCGAATTTGACTCAATTTGTGTAGTCCCGTACACTGCAAAAAATGGTGAGTCAAATTGACTCTCTCCGAACTAGGCTTGTCCTGACTACACAAACTGAGTCAAAATTCGACTCCGCATGAGAGTCAAATTCGACTCAATTTGACTCTGGCGGAGTCGAATTTTGACTCAGATTGTGTAGTCAGGAAAAGCCTATTTCGGAGAGAATCAATTTGGCTTACCTTTTTTTGCAGTGTAGATGAAACGTTAGATAATATATATGTTCAATCTGAATTGTAATAGTCCAAGCATATGAAAACAGCAATACTTTCAAGATCTACAACCGTTTCTATAAACTATTCATCGACCAGCGGCATAAATTAATTCTATTGTTCCGATTATCACGAGAACACCGGCAAACCAATATTGACCATTCAGTGAAATATGAAACTTGAAAAGCTGCCGGAACACCGGCACTCACAACGAGTCTAAAGCACACACACACTGACACACATCCAAAGGGGCCACCCAGGCGGTGTCCCCTCAACACGAATCAACATCAAAATCTGTCACGATTGATTTAGTGCTAAAATTGCGTTTGGTTTCTCGTTCGCTTCGATGGCGAAATATTTTCACTGGCGCACTCCCGTCAGAAATTTACGTATCCGTCGATGTGAAGCGCATCTCATCAAACTGAAGCGTTCAGCCATGAGGGCCCCATTGTGTTTACATAAAAGTTTAGGCTTTCATCGAATAAACTAAGCTTAGTTTGGACTTCCGTGTAGACTGCGCGACCACACTACTTTTGAATGGAAAATTATTGGCAAAAGCTTGCAGTTGGATGGAACAGGTATTATGGGTCATTCACGTGCGCGCACTAGTGTAAAAAATTGTCCAGGTCTGGGTATACACCTATGTCATCTGCAGGAACTCTGTAGGAAGGATGTTATATTTAGAACTAGTCATAAGTCGCTATTTACTTCCGCGTGCAGTGCCCAAGAGTCTGTAGACGTTGTATTTGGCATATCGAGCGGTGGTGGATCCAGTAAATTCTGAAGGCAGATGCAGCCTGATATAAAATGTATAGTGAAAAAAGTCGCAAGCGAAGCGAACAAGATGCTCCTAAACGCAATTTAGCGAATAAATTTTAGCCTTAAAATTTTGGTTTTGATTTCTGTTCTGCGATTTCATTGGTCGATAGGACTTGCCGCTTAAGAACCAATAAACGATAAGATGAGAAGTTAACAGCTGTTATACTTGAATTGTCCAAGTTCAATGTAAAAATTCAGGTATGTCGCAGTATATATACCTGGTTGAGATGCCGGTGCTGGCTGGAGACAGATGCTATACACATTTGAAAATATGAGCACTGAACTTGAGGGTAACTCCATAATCTAGGTTGATAAGCAAGCCGAAATGTAAGCACTATCGCGTTCAAAATTAACAAAAATACTTTTTTCTAAATTTCAACAAGATAAAGTTCAAGAAAAGCTCAAATATGCAAAAAATTTCAAAATCGAAACGGTTTAAATTCAACATCAGATGTTTTTTATGTACACCAGTGCAGTACAGTACTGCAAAAGTGGTGTACCCTCCGCTTCGAAGGTAAAATAGGATTTCGCAAATATTCTACACTTACACGGCGGTCATAGCCAAACCAGTGCCGGGCGAACCTCAGTTGCTTAGAGTGATATTGCCACCCCCCCTTTCTAGAACATGATCAACCTGTCTTGTAAGTCATCTGAAACCCTTATATTTGAATCGTAACTTAATTCGCCTAGAATAATATTACCACCCCTTTCAATAGAAAACGATCAACCTCACTTGCGTGGGGCGTCTAAAAACCTCGTATGACCCTCTGTAATTTTCTTAGATCACCTAGCAATGCTGAGCTGGCCGCGGGCCTGTAGCTGCATAAACCTCTGTCATGAAACGCAGCGTCGTCTAACTTCTGTTGCCAAACATATTTCTACCGTTGTTGACAAGCATTAAATATTTAAAATTCCAAATTTTGCTACTGATCTCTGTTTGGGAAATATACCATGGCTTTCAGAAAGCCGAACGTTTTCCTGAGCGTGTACCAAGTTCAAAGGGTTGTTACTTAAGTTAAGCTTGTTTTTAGAATACTTATTTCATAGAAGCGAGCTAAAATCACTACGGAATGGTCTGTCCATGTATAGAACCGGGCCGGAACAGTAGTATAAACGTATTCCTAAGCCTAAGCCTAAGCCTAAGCGTATGGATGAGGATATTCCCAAGCCTAAGCCTAAACCTAAGCTTAAGCCTAAGCCAAAAAAATTAGTCTAAAGCTTAAACTGACTCTCTGGCTGCTCACTCGCTTCGCTCGCAAGTTTGAGGGGCCTCCACCTTGGAATTTGGGGGAACCCCCAAACCTGCCTGCTCCGGCACTGCGTAAGCAACAACTGCTGGAGTTTGAGGTTTAAATTTGCTCTTTAACTGCAAAAACCAGCATCAATGTTCTATCAGGTCCATAGCTAGCTCACCTTGCTACGGGGCACTAAAAATTTTCAGGAGGGGCATACAAGCGTTTTCGATGAATTAGAAGCAGGGTCGAGAAAATTTTCTAGGAAGGACAAAATTGTTTCCAGAGGGTTCTGAGCCCCCCATAGTCCTCCTATGGCGACGGACACATATTCTATTGCAGTTATTTTTCTACTTGCACGAATGTTTGCGTGATATAAAGACAGGTTTCGCTTATTAATAATAATATTTGAAAGCTGAACGTTTTCATTCTTTATATTAAACTTTTTCTTGAGCGTTCTTGCATCTTGGCACGCCCGTAGCCAGCTTGACACACCGTAGGGAAAACGACCCATGTATAGAACAGGGCCGGAACAGTAGTATAAACGTATTCCTAAGCCTAAGCTTAAGCCTAAGCCTAAGCGCATGGAAAAGCCTATTCCTAAGCCTAAGCCTAAGCAAAAAAATTAGTCTAAAGCTTAAACTGACTCTATTATAGCCCCTCCGGAAAACGATCCGGCCCTGATCTGTACATGGGCTGGGAAAACAATTAACAAGACGGGCATTCGAGAAATTTCGCAAAGCCGTACAAGCTGAACTAAAACATTTCTTGGGGGACAAAATGTTTCTGGTGTGGGGCGAAGGCCCCAATGGGGCCCCTCTGACCACGGACACCGTTCTTGGTTTTGATTATTGCTATGATAGCGGTTGGCTCGGTTTTTAGAAACCCACGGATGTAAGTTTCAGGACCCAAGTGAGAGCTTATTTCTAAAATTTACTGTATTTTCAAAGAAGCAATAAAAGTGGAAACGTTTAAAAATTTTCAGCTAAAACCAGTAAAGTTCAAATCCCCTCCTGCAAGGACGTCCCCACACCCCCCTAAATTTCGCAGGGGCCCGCCCAAATAGACTCGGTGTAAAAGTAAACAATCTTGAATTGCAATTGGTAGCAGCCCCGTAAAGTACTCGGCAACCCATAAACATAATTTCTGCAGATTTCCCTTACCCACCCCCCACAAATCATCACAAGAAACCTGAAAATATTGGACACGATTAGCGTTCAACTTGTGTGTTGTGCATGCGTAAGATCGCAAAATACATATTTAATCGGGTGTGAAAACAGTCGTTTCAATAGTAGCATTCCAACCATTTTACGTAATCGGCACCGCCAGGCCGTACAGACAACGGGTCCGTAAGCACCAAAGGTGTAGCCTCGAAGGCTCAATACCTATTTTCACCGGTCTAAAAAAGATTCAACCTTGCTTGTAAACCATCAGAATCCTTGCATTTAAAGTTTTTGAAATTTTTAAGCCTTCGCGCGTTTTGATCTGATTTTAGGCCAGGTGCTAATATATTTATTACCTCAAAAACAATTTATGCAACTAATTTTTCGTTTTAGCATAGTTGTTGGTTACATCCTACGGCGTACATTTTAGCCAAAATTTCAGCTGTTTGCAATTTTGGCCAATGTATCGAACACGACACGTGACATAGTACAAACATATTCCTAAAGCCTAAGCTTAAAAGCGTAAAGGTAAGCTTAAAAAACCTAAGCCTAAGCTTAAGCAAAAAATACTCTGAAGTTTTAGCTTACTCTATTGTAGCGAGCAGTAAAACGTTCCGCCCCTGATGTTTACATTAGCCGAAATGTTTATATTCCAATTATCAACTTGAGTCAGATACGGCCGAAGGATAGTCAATTTTGCTGCGTTTTGCAACAAAATCTAAATTAACACACAAACTAAAAGTTAAATCTAAATGAACTGAAAGTTTTCAAATAAAGAATTTTTTAACTGGTTTAGTCTTTTTCACTACCGTGAATACTTAAACCTATATTTTACATAGAAAATTAACCTTAATTACTACAGAATTGTGTAGTGTTTTGACCAGATGATACAATCTTAAATAATTGTAGAATTACAATTTAAACATATAAAAGATCATATTTAGAAAAATACAACTCAAAATAGCAATTTAAATTTTGAAAAGATTTTGCCAGCAACCACATCAATTTTTTGACTATCAACCAGGCCACGTGTCCAGAGAGGGGCAACTGGTGCTGGAAGAATTTAGGCCTTTTTCAACATTACTTGTAAGTCATCGAAAACCTTTGTATGCACCACCTGAAAAATGTTTAGCCCTCTAGCAAGTTTAGCTGGCTATGGGGGCATGCCATCAGCAAGCAATATACTGTATTTTGCGAATTACCGTAATTTAAACGGTTTTGCGAACGAGCGCAAGAAATTGGACATTTTAAACCGGTAATATCCTACAGGGTATTGACCCAGTACCAGGTCTATTTTTGTTGTCCCTTGAGGAACATCGGGATCACTCCGCCACGTATCCCTTGTGTTTGAATTACTTCTGTGACTAGCTAAGTAATTTTGATATTTTTTATAAAATTTTCTGAAGGCATAAATATGTCGTGTATACTTCACGTGGTTTACGCCGTTGTTTCTGATATGAGATTATGACGTAATGGCTTACTACAGCGACAGGTACCGACATCGTGTTTAAGCCACAGGTTTTGTTAGGCTTTTAGTTTGTGACCTGAAAGCTGTTTAATACACACTGCTTTTCACTGATTATCAATAATGCGTAGTATATTTTAGTAAATATATACTGGGTTTGGGTGTCCTAACGGGCTTGTAGCCAGAGGGGGCGGCAGCGGCGGCTGAGATGCCGCGAAGAATTGTGTCCCTTTTAGAAAACTTTCAACCTTGCTTGTGAGCGTATCCAGAACCCTTGTATGTCCCTACTGAACGTTGTTTAGCACCCACTAGTAAGGTGAGCTAGCATTGTTTCCTATTAAGTATTTACCGTTCTGTAGTTTTCGGTTTCAGTATTGTGAGCGAACAACGTCGACTTAGGCAGGACTTGATTTCTAGGTAAACTTTAGGGAAACCCTGGTTGAGCTTTGGGCGTATACCCGTAGGGTTACGCTCAGCGTCAGGTGTAGGCTTTAGTCTGGTTAAATAGAAAGACTTAGCTTGATGTGTTTTCTTAAAAATAACCCTGATTGTAAACCTAAACCATAGGCTAAAATTATCGAGTAAAGTGCACAAGATTCGCCTGAAGTCGTGTCTGAGTGGGCATAGCGAGCTGGATAACTTTTTACGTTTGGATCTGTAGAGGTAAATATGTAAGTTCTGTACCATGTAAAATGTGTTTATTTTGTTTAATTCCTTCCGCCGGATGCGTACCAGGAGATTGACGGACCGAATCGAAGCCAATTCGTCGCCCCACAACTTGCCGCCCAGCAGTATTCTTTCTAAAAGCCTACACTGTAAATTCTAATGAGTTGATTAATCTACTCAGAGAGAGAATTAGTTATTTTTGGCCATTTCTGAGTTAATAGTATTAAACAATAACTCACTCTGAGCTCATTTAATTCCAAGTGAGTTGATTAATTCACTCAGAATGAATTAAACCAATTCAGAATTCTGAGTTCTGAAAGACCTGATTCAGAGCTCAGGCTTCTGAGTGGATTCAACTCATTCTGAGTTAAAATCAACTCACTGACATTCACACTGTATGGATAAATATATAAGCATAATCCTGAGCGATGAAATTTCAGATTACAAGTTGTCGGGCGACGAGTTGTCGAGCTACGCATTGTCGGGTGACAAATTGTCCCGATATCGTCCAATGGTAAACCGAGGACTAGAGTGGCCCCAACACCAAGAAAAATTTTGACGAATCTGAATGAGTTTTGTGCATCGCTTAAAACGTGGGCCCAATCACCGCACGCCGTTCCAAAAAAGTTTAACTCCCGTCGTATGTTGAAAAGATTGCGTGCTGGGAGATTTCAGGGGTGACGTGTTCTTGCACAAAAGTGTGGAAACAGTTCAGTGTGTCCAGCGTAGCGGATGAGTAGAGATCCTTTGCGTCCATAAAACTATTAAATTCTATAGTCCATAGTCGAGGTAATGTTGTTTCTCTGACGCGTCGAGACGTCGTTGTTCGTTGATGAAGTACGAGATTACAGTGGGATCCTTACAGCTACACTGTAAATTTCAGTGAGTTGATTTTAACTCAGAATGAGTTGAATCACTCAGTCTGAGGTAGGACTATCAGAGCTGAGAATTTTAAGTTGATTCAATTCATTTTGAGAGTAAATTAATCAACTCACCCAGAGTCAACGCAACTTAGAGAGAGAATCAACTCAACTGAGAGTGAGTTAATGTTTTCTGATATTAATACAGAAATTAACCAACTCGCTAGCTGAATTAATTAATAAACTCATTGGAATTTACAGTGTAAGCTTATTTTGGAGACATGCATAACTATCAAACAAAACAATAATAGTTTACCGATCGGCAATGTTACGCTAACCAGGGTTAAACACTTTTTTTCATGTTTTATAAATACAATTTTGAACCTAAAAGCATAAGATTGAAACCTGTTTTCAAACCAAACGCTCTGATCTTTAATGGTTATGAACATTAAACGCCGCGGAACTTGATTGGGCTATGCCCCCACCGTCACTTTTCAACCTTGCTTTTTAGTCATTTACAACCGCTGCATCGCCCTAATGAAGATTTCACAGCCCCCTCTAGCAAGCTAAGCTGGCTACTAGCCTGTACACTGTAAATTCTGATGAGTTGATCAATCAACTCAGAGAGCGAATTAGTCATTTCTTGTCATTTCTGAGCTAGTAACACGAATACATCAACACTCGCTCTGAGCTGACTGAATTCCGTGTAAAATTTAATTAACTCAGAATAAAATTCAATCAATTCACAATTCTGAGCGTTGTGAAAGACCTCAATTCAGAGCTCAGGCTTGTGAATGGATTCAACTCATTCTGAGTTAAAATTATCTCACTGAAAGGTTACAGTGATATTTTACAGCATTACAAATAGCAAAACGATATTTGACTCGTTATGTATATTTTTTCAGATTTTAATAATTTTAAATTAATTTATTTTATACGAATGGTCAGTTAGTAGCCAATAACGTTTCCAAACGTTAAACTTTATACTTACTCAAATTCAGTTCTTACGGTGCCGTAACAAAAGTACACTTTTTGCAAACGATGGTGTTTAAACAGCTCCTGTCACTGCTCTGTTTGATTTACCAAATCAACTCAGGTACGACAGAGAGGATACACTGTAAATTCCAATGAGTTGAATAATCAACTCAGCTAGGGAGTTAGTTATTTCTGAGTTAATAACAATGAGCATTAACTCACTCTGAGCTAAACTGATTTTGAATCTCAGTTGATTTGATTCCGGTGGAGTTGATCAGCTAGCTAAGATTGAGTTGCATCAACTCACAATTCTGAGTTCTGATAGTCCTAACTCAAACTGAGCGATTCAACTCATTCTGAGTTAAAATTAACTCACTGGAATTTACAGTGTAATGTATTTCAAATAAATAGTATGCTGTTGTCACAGGTACACTGTAAATTTCCAATGAGTTGATTAATCAATTCAACTTAGCGAGTTGGTTACTTCTGTATTAATATCAGTCAAAGTTGATCCACTCTGCGTTGAGTTGATTCTCTCTCCGAGTTCCGTTGACTCTGGGTGAGTTGATTAACTGACTCAGAATGAATTGAACCAACTCAAATTCCTCAGTTCTGACAGTCCTAACTCAGATTGAGTGATTCAACTCATTTTGAGTTAAAATGAACTCACTGCAAATTTACAGTGTAGTGCCGGTCCGTGCACTGTCGAAGCTCTCTCGGAAAATATTCTGGCGAGACCCAGAGGAAAATTCGGGCGAGGGTGATTTTGGATACACAGTCAGTGTGCAAATTCACACCAGTTGATAAAGAATTATGTTCACGCTTAAATTATATAAAGGGTTCTATTTTCGAGATTTATTTATTTCACAGATTTTAAGTTATTATATTTCTACATTCAATACGGTTCTTGTATCACTGTCCGTGAATTTGAAGTCACGGGTGACGCGTGGACTTTATTTCGGGCACGCATATACCTTATCGTTACGGTTCAACAATTGATTATTGTTTCAGGTTTAAGTCACGGTTGCATTCCGCGAATTTGTGACGGAAACGACGAAAATGAATTTCGAAAATGTATGGGTGCTTCGGACAGAGATGGTGACAATACGTGTGGCAAATATGGCAGTGAACGGTACGTTGTGAAATGATATTTTGTACGTTCATATTCTCAAATGCATATAGCACCTATCACAAGTTTAGCACAATTTTTAAAGTTGTTATAGCAGCGAATTGTAGTATAAGCATGTGAGACATGCTTGTCCGTAATGTGCACATGCAATATAGTGCAGTGCACTGTATGTATGCTAGCTGGCAGCATACGGTCGACAAATATAGTCGACGAAAATGGTAGTTGGAAAAGCGGGCTACGTGGCGCAGTGGTAGAGTTCTCGCTTAAGAATCCGCAGGCTGAGGGTTCGATCCCCGCTCTAGCCCGCTTTTCCAGCTGCTTAGTTAAAAGGTCTGATGTCCCGGTTCCTACCTAGACTGACGTGTAGTATTGTCTATTACGGTGTTAGTTAATGGTAAAATATATTGCATATTTCAGCTGGGGTAATCGTTTGGTAATGGGAGTTGATCTTCGGTGTGACGTCGAAAGCAAGGTATATGCGCCTTTCAACGGTACTATTTACTACTACACGCCGTTTGGAGATGGCACATGCCTCGATATGGGCGTCAAAATTGAAGGTTCTGGTGCGTGGCAAGGTAAGAGCCCGAATAACAGGTTGTAAGGAATGTATCAAAGTATTACAGGGCCGGATCCTTTGGTCTCATTGGTTGTCAGGTAAACATTGAGTACTGTAAGAATACTGGGACGATCTTGTTTGTGGGGTCCAAGTAAACGAATGCCAACAAGCTGTTATATCGACAACCTGTTTTTAATTTTTGGTAACTTTAAAAAATGGTTCGGAACCAAACGACAGTCAAAATCCGAGACTTTGGTTTAGGCTTTGGTTTAGGCTTTACACTCAGGCTTTATACTTCGGCTTTATGTATAATAAATAATTCTTTTTTTTCTAGGATATTTTGTCACAATTGCCTATATGAAACCGTACAAAATGTCAGGCAAAATTGGTCAAGGTGAACTGATTGGGCGTGCGATTAATGTACGCGAATGCAATCAAGAATTATCGTCCGAACCGAGCGGAAATCATGTGTTGTTTCAAATGTACAAATATGGTCGTGTGATGGATCCGACGTCGCATTTGCAAAAATGTAACTTTGTTTGTTTCATTGGTTGTTTGTTTGCTTGGATGTTGGTTTGATTGGTTGTTTGTTTGCTTGGATGTTGGTTTGATTGGTTGGTTGTTTGATTGGTTGTTTGTTTGCTTGGATGTTAGTTTGATTGGTTGGTTGTTTGATTGGTTGTTTGTTTGCTTGGATGTTAGTTTGATTGGTTGTTTGTTTGATTGGTTGTTTGCATTATTGCTTGTTTGTATAATTGGTTGTTTGTTTCCTTGGATGTTGGTTTGATTGGTTGTTTGTTTGATTGGTTGTTTGCATTATTGCTTGTTTGTATGATTGGTTGTTTGTTACATTGGTTGTTTGTTTGATTGGTTGTTTGTTTCATTGTTTGTTTGATTGGTTATTTGGATATATGATTGTTTGTCTGTTTGGCTGTTTGTTTGCTCGATTGTTGTTTTTTGCATGTTTGTTTTTTGATTGTTTGCTTGTTTGGCTGTTTATTGTTTGAACAATAGCTGATTAACTCGATGTTAAATGCACACAATATAGAGTTGTTCTTTCACAATTAATTTTTGCTGCGGTTGCAGGGGAATCCGCAGAAAATTTATTTTAGGGGACGCCAAATTATTTTGGGGGAGGGGCTTGCCTATTTGAGGGCACTAGCAAAATTTGGGGGGGACAGCCCAACCCCCCAATGACACATGAAGACGCTTTGGTGTGGTCGTGGTCTGACTTGAAACAGAACGTATTCGGTGACGTAATGACCGCTTTTAAACACGGTAAACTATTTCAACTGTCATCAAGATTGTGTTGTTTTAAGTAGACTTGGTTTGATTGTTGAAATTCTTTCTTTAAAATGTTTAAAAGTTTATGCAAATTTAATTGTTAAGTGTCCGGGTAGTTTGGTTTTAGTTAAAACTGAAGTTTCGAAGCTGAAACGTGGCATTATATTATTGGTCACCCAATTGCTGTACTGTTTCAGGTATGTGTACTGGCCAAATCTGTCAATCAAACCCGAAAAATACGCTCACTCAAAAATACAAATCACACGAGTAAGTTGAAACGTTTGCCAGTGTATTGAACACTGCCATAACAGTAGTATGAGCATATTCATAAGCCTAAGCCTAACTGCAAGAATGAGCTTATTTATGCCTAAGCCCAAGCAAAAAGAATTAGTCTAAAGCTTTAGCTTACTCCATCGCAGTCTTGCAACAAAACTTTCCGCCCCTGCGTTTTACGTGGCTCAAAAGTTTATTGTTTACTTTAAAACAGGGGCCTATAAAAAGGCAAGCGAGAGTGGCATTGAATCCCTCATGGGTCTTAGAGGTCAAAATTTTTACATGACCTTAAATACTCGCTATCTGAATTCCTAGCAACAACCCAGAGTACCCCGTTGAAATCAATGAGTTTTTAAAGCGCAAACTACACTGTAAATTCCAGTGAGTTGATGTTAACACAGAATGACTTGAATCACTCAGTCTGAATTGGGACTATTAGAACTCACAATTCTGAGTTGATTCCACTCGTTCTGATTTAGTTAAGTAATTCATCCGGAGTCAACTCAACTCACAGTGAGAATTAAGTCAACTCTGGTGTGAGTTAAAGTTTTACTGTTATTAACTTAGAAACAATTAACTTTGCGTCTGAGTTGATTAATTAACTCATTGGAATTTACAGCGATACTGAAACCAATCTGGTGACATCGAACTTAATATTCGGTTTGCCGACGATAAAAATCATTTGATCTCATTTAAACAACTATGATCAAATTCAAATGGTTTTCATTTTAAAATTTTAATGTTTAAGCCAATTCGGAACAGGCTTTGAACTATCGTGCCCTGACCTTCCAGTGTCTTCACTGGACGCCGATGAACATACAGACACTGCCACAGCTCATGTGCCTTTCCTTTATTCACCAATTGATGGAAAGCGGCTTGGACGAATGAGACTGCGCGATCCTCAAGATAATATTGGCGATTGTACGAACGATGCGCTGTTTATTATTGGGGATGGCAAATGGCAAGGTATGCAGGCACTAACTCTCTAAACACACACATAAATATATATGTATATATATATATAAATATTATATATATATTATGTATATATCAGGGTTCAAACCGGAACTAAATGTTGCCGGCACAGGAACAGAAATAGGAATTGAATTTTTTGCAGGAACAGGAACACAACCCGGAATTTGAAATAATTTTCATCACTGAATTACTGTAGGAATTTTAGAAATCTTGCCAAACAGTTGCTTAAGCGAATTTTCAGCTATTTTACCATCAAGTTTGCGAAAACACAACAGAAACAGTTTATTAAACTTATGTCGAGATAACAATTTTTCTAAGACACAGTTTCTAGTATTTAAATGATTAAGAGTAATTTGCTCACAAAATCGTCAAAATTTTGGTTTCTGCATCTTTGAATGCAGGAAAATGAGCAGTGACAGGAATTGAATTTTTGCAATAATTCCGGCCGGAACAGGAATTCCGGTTGAACCCTGATGTGTTCTAATTTGTATATATACTGTTGCCTGTTTATATATGAAACAATCACTGTAAATCCCTGTGAGTTGATTTTAATTCAGAATGAGTTGAATCGCTTTGTCTTCGTTAGGATTATTAGAACTCAGAATTGTGAGTTCATTCAACTGAATCTGAGTTAATTGATCCAACTCACCCTGAGTCAACTCCACTTTTATTGTAAGAATCAACTCAACATCATATTGAGTTAAGGTTTTCTGTTATTAACTCAGAAATAACTAACATTCCGTCTGAATTGATTAATAAGTCATTGGAATTTACAGTGTATGCTTTTTGTATTGCAAATTTTGCAATCATTTTGACCCGTTACAAATAAGAAATATGGGCCAATGTAAAGAACAGGTGGCGGAACAGTATTATAAACTTATTCCTAAGCCTAAGCCTAAGACTAAGCGAAAGCGTAAGAATAAGGTTATTCCTAAGCCTAAGCCGAAGCCTAATCCATGCAAAAATTAGTCTAAAGCTTAAGCTTATAATATTTCAGTCCCATAGAAAAACGTTCCGCCCCTGATTTTTTTACACGGGCTGAAATATGTTACTGGTTTTTAGATTACACCGTTCGTATTTATAACGCGAAATTTATCAAAGAAAAACTGCCCGGATTTCACACAATTAAACAAGGCGACAAAGTTGCCCGGCGACTCGACTGTAACGACGAGCAACAAATGGTGTTTTTAGAATTTCGACATCGCGGTCAATTGGTTAATGTTACTAAACAAATCACTGGTGATCAGTGTAACATGCCGCAACATTAGCATCTCAGTTATATTAAGCCGATCGGCCAATGTTACTTTAAGGGGCGTAACAGTAGATTAAGCGTATTTCTAAGCCAACCAATGTTACTTTAAGGGGCGTAACAGTAGATTAAGCGCATTTCTAAGCCTACCAGTGTTACTTTAAGGGGCGTAACAGTAGAATAAGCGTATTTCTAAGCCTACCAATGTTACTTCAAGGGGCGTAACAGTAGAATAAGCGTATTTCTAAGCCTACCAATGTTACTTCAAGGGGCGTAACAGTAGATTAAGCGTATTCCTAAGACTAAGCCTAAGCCTAAGCGTTGCAAAACTGTGTTCCAAAGCCTAAGCTTAAGCCTAAGCCTGAGTTTAAGCCTTAGCTTAAGCCTAAGCCTCAGTTTAAGCCTAAGCCTAAGCAAAAAAATATAATCTAGAATCTAAACCTACTCTTTTATGGACCCACCAGCAACACCTGGACGCCCCGTAAAGTAACATGGGCCAGCCGATCAAACCCGAAATCAGACGTTGTATTCTCAAATGTGTGTAGCACCTATCACTGTTACGGCCCTGTTATATTATTATCCAAAATTGCTGGGGTGTAACCAGTGTCGGTGGGTAGACAACGGGAAATGTGATATATTTCACGAAATTTCAGAAACGACTCACTGTAAATTTCAATGGGTTGACTTTAAGTCCGAATGAGTTGAATCGCTCAGTCTGAGTTTGAACTATCAGAAATCATGTTTTTGAGTTGATTCTATTCTGAGTGAATTAACCAACTCACCCAGAGTCAACTCAACTCAGAGTGAGAATCAACTCAACTCAGAGTAAACTAATGTTTCTTGATATTTATTCAGAAATCAACTCTCTAGCCGAATTGATTAATCAACTCATTGGAATTTACAGAGTGCAAAAACGCTCGTCGTAGGCAGTAGAACAACCTACCGAGCTGAAACAATTCGCTCGCAGCTTGCTTGCGCAAACTGTAAAAAGTTGTGGACAAGTTTCCGTATTCTCAAATGTGTTTAGCACCTATAACCAGTTGCTAATACATCGTGCAACTTTCGAGTCATTTAATATCGAATTTAGCACGATTTACAGATTTGATTTGTTCACTTCTGTGTAAATTTTCTGATGCGCAACTGCCGGAGTTTGTTAATATCGCTAACCGTTAGGTGCTACGCACATTTAACCCCTTCTCACATTGAGTTGCTTATAGGCAACTAATCGCAGTATATATACGTTAAATAATGTATATCGCACCGTGTTTAACAATTGCAACACGTATACATAGTCTAAATCACCACAAGACGTGAAAGCCCCCTCGGGCTCGAGCGTCAAGCTCCTATAGCTGAGTGGTGATGGTATACGCCTCCCACTCCAGTCACCGGAGTTCGAATCCTAGCATAAAAGTAGGTCTCAGGGGAAATAGAAAATATTCATGTGAGAAAGGGTTAAGAATACGAACAATTGGTTATCACGTCAAGAATGCGAATCGGAAATCCCACTTTGTGCACGAGAGGGCAATAAATGTGTTCTATATTGAACCTCCAACGAACTGTTATAAAATATTACTAAAGTGATGATAGGTGCTGTACACATTTGAAAATATCGGTACAAAATTTCACTTCGTAAAGAAATGTTTGATTTAAAATAATGTCGTTATTTTGCACGAGTTTCAAAATTAGCAATTTTCAGCCAGAGGTGTCGACAGGATTTTAGTTGGAGAAAATAATGAAACGATTTGTGACAGCAACAACGATTAATTTGCTTATTGTGGTCGTCACAAATGTCGGCCCATGTAAAGATCAGGGGCGGAACGTTTTTGTGTGGGACTGCAATAGAGTTTAGCTTAAGCTTTAGATTATTTTTTGCTTGGCTTATGTTTAGGCTTAGGCTTATGAATAAACTTAGTCTTATGCTTAGGTTTTAAGCTTAAGCTTAGGTTTAGGAAAATGCTTATAACACTGTTCCGCTCGTGTTGTTTACATTGGCCCAAATGTCTAACATTTACTATATCACAATTTTAATATTGTAATTTGTAACATTCGCCAGGCAAATCCTTTGTCGGCTCGAAACACCGAAACCTGCTGAACTTTACAGGCAGCAGGTGAAAAGTGGTGTGAGCTTCTTTCAGCGATTATAAAGCTTGCAATCATCGTAAAATGGGCCAAAAACGGTTTTGAATCATTTTATGACACTTTGAACCCATCTCATTTTGACGCTTTAGACTAATTTTTTGCTTAGATTCTTAGGTCTAGGTACAAGCTCATTCTTACGTCTAGGATTTGGCTTAGGCGTTGGTGTAGCAATATGCTTTATACTACTGTTACGGCACTGTTCTATATACATTGACTAGTGTATGTATTTTATTGATTTCATTGGAGCTAAGATTTTCATTTGCAGTGGCGAGTGCAGGGAGGTTGTGGGATGACTCTTCCAACCGGTCCAATCCTGGTGACAATTGCGGAATGCAATTGGTTTATCTAAAGCTCACAATGTGTTTAAGTCGTCATTTTTTCCGCAATTGGTCAATCTTTATATTATTAAATATTCAAAAATTGCTATAAATGCGCTTTATGGCTAAAATTTGCGAACCGCAATGGTATCCTTCAAAACCGGAAAATCTTGGATCCGTAACTTTGAGTCAGTGTAAAAATCACAAATTTTTAATACGACAGTAATGAAATGACAATGTTACTTTTAGAGGCGTAACAGTAGATTAAGCATATTCCTAAAGCTTAAGCTAAGCGTAAGAGTGGCATAAGTGTGTTCCTAACCCTAAGCCTAACTTAAAGTCTAAGCAAAAAAATGTAATCTAGAATCTAAAGTTACTCATTTTGGGCACCCCTAAAAGTGACATGGGCCATTCTGCTGATACAGGTCTTAACCAGAAATGTCTAATTCTCTCTGTGTGTTGATTAATCAACTCATCACAATTTACAGTGTAGGTGCGGTCTGCCAAAGTTTATTTAAACATTCGTTGAACCATTAACCCTAGACCTTATGACAACATTAATGCTGAACATCTTATGATTATCAATATTCTTTTTTTCAATTTGAATTAACTCGGATTTAAAGTTGTTTTTCGGCTTTCAGCGCATTCTCTGCATGGCCAAAGTTACTTTTAGGGGCGTAACAGTAGATCAAGCGTATTCCTAAGCCTAAGCTTAAGTCTAAGTCTAAGCAAAACAATGTAATCTAGAATCTAAACCTACACTTTTATAGACCCACCGGAAACCTGGCCGCCCCTTAAAGTAACATGGGCCCGCTACACTTTAGCTTTGTGGATATGCTCGAATTTTCACTTTGATTTGCTTGTTCGAATGTTACAAGATTTACTACAAACTGACCATTGGCATCAGAGATTGCTGGTAAACTGGTAACATGCATTAAATATGTGTGCAAAATCTGGTCTTTCATTGTTTAAGTGTAACCTAAGAATTGGGCTTAGCGGGCCCATAGCCAGAGGGAGGCCAGTGGGGCTCAGCCCCCTGAAAGAATTTTGGCTTCTCTAGAAGTTTTTTAACCTTGCTTGTGAAGTCGTTGAAATCTCTTGCATGCCCCTCCTAAAAACGTTTAACTTTAACTATCAAGGTTACCTGGCTACTGGCATAAGGTTTAGGCATAAATTTGTGGGCGGAATATACACGTACACGTTCTCAGTAGCTTAATTTACAGTTTACAACTCAAGGATTGTTTGCATTTTTTAACGTTTAACGAGTCGATTTGTGACCTTATTCAGTAAAGAAATTTGATAACATATCTGCTGATTTATTAGTAAACATTCATTCTGTATATTTGAACCTGGCTGTATTAATATATACTAGCCAGCGTGGTTGTATATTTGTAACCCTACACTGTCAGTTCCAGTGAGTTGATTTTAACTCAGAATGAGTTGAATCCGCTCAGAAGCCTGAGCTCTGAATTAGGTCTTTTAGAACTTAGAATTCTGAATTCGATTGATTCATGCTGAGTTAATTAATCAACTCACAAGGAATTAAATCAGCTCACAATGAGTTAATATTTACGGCTATTATCTCAGAAACAACCAAAAATAACTAATTCTCTTACTGAGTTGATTAATCAACTCGTTGGAATATGCAGTGTAGATATATTTCTTCCAAAAACTTTATTCCTACCTAAGAAGAGCGCAGTAGTTTTCCTTACATTAGTTTGACTTACATAACTTTCGTTGTTCACATCCTGTTTTATTGGCTTTCGAACTGATACATATGTGCCCTAATTTACATACAACAACAGTTGAAACGCTGCTCAAAATCCGTTCGATGAGTGTTCCAGCTTTAATAATATAGATGTTTGGCCTTGGCTAAACGATGAAGTGCTGATGAAAAATTGAAATATTAACCCCTTCTCACACTGAGTTGCCTATAGGCAACTCAGCGCAGTGTATATACGGTAAATATCATATATAGTACCGTGTTTAACAATCGCAACACGTATACATAGTACTAAATCCCCACAAGACGTGAGAGCCCCCTCGTGCTCGAGCGTCAAGCTCTTATAGTTGAGTGGTGATGGTATACGCCTCCCACTCCAGTCACTGGAGTTCGAATCCTAGCATAAAAGTAGATCTCAGGGGAAATAGAAAATATTCTGTGAGAAAGGGTTAATTAATATTTATTTTCACTCGATAACAAACATAAATCGAAATATTATTAAAGCCCTATACACACGTGCCAGTTTTTTCAACGAGAATTTGCAGCTGAAAATTGCACGCAGAACTTGCATTTTTTCACCATCCAATGAGAAAGCGGTTGCTATAAATCCAGTGAACTTGCTCGGTGGTTCATGCGTGTGAACTAAATTCCTAGCTGTGATTTTTAATGAATTATTTACAGCTGCAAGTTTTTCGAACGGGATTTCAGACAACACTTGCAAGTGCAAGTTGCAGCTGCAAGTTCTCGCAACAAAAACTTGCACGTGTGAACAGGACTTTATAGATTATTTGTTGTCAAACAGAATGTCTTCGATTTAAGCTCAACCGCTTTGTAATTGAATGATCGAATCCTCGCGAGTAATTACGGTTCGGGAACGACCGACCTTTACTTGGCAATGCTGGTAGCAGTATCGTAAGCTCTTCGGTGTCAATACAGTCCGGATCCAAAATAACTGACATTGCAACGTTATCCCTTAAACAATTAAAGTTGTAAAAACTGGTCCGAACTAATTAAATTCACCAAAAATAGATAAGCTTCTAACAGTATCATAGCCGTATATGCACTCATCAAGCAAGCAGGCTACAAACATTTGCCTGTATTCTCAGAGAGCTGTACCGTTTTTCCGCGGGACTGCAATAGACTAATGCGAGGTTCACTGGGACACGTTTTGTCCATATTAGACTATTGGGTAACATTTTGTCTGCTTGAAAACCCCATATTGTGTTCAAAAATTTCTATTTGTCTGCTATTATCAAGTATAGGTCATCTGCTGTTCTTCAATATCATATGATATTCGGAGTAGTGTCTGCGAATATGGAGCTGGACCGTTTTTCAGCAGGACTGCAATAGACTAAGTCTAAGTTTTAAAAAATTTTGCTTGGCATCAGTTATAAGCTTGTCCTAATGCTGTGGCTTAGGCTATCGCCCAAGAAAATGCTTATCCTACTGTTACGACCCTCGTCTATACATCCAGTTGCTGATATTTGTAAACTTAACCGCTGTTAGAAATAAAACACATTGGCTGGGTTTCCGAAACACTACTTAAGTACGACTTAGTACTTAAGTACGGGCTAAGTAATTCTTAACTAGTTTGCCGTTTTTAAAAGCGTTCTTAGTTACGTAAATGCTTAAGTGGCTAAGTAAATTTAATATACTGCAAATTAACCGCTCAGACATACTAACGTTTGTCTAATTGAAATTGTCGACTCATGATGCCTCCTTAATATAAAACAAAACTCTTATTTTCTTGTTATGACAATGGCCGCTATTTGGCGCTTCTTTGGTTTTGTTCAAAAATTTAAGTCTTTATACTTAAGTCGGCGACTTAAGTAATTACTTAAGTATAACTTAAGTAAATACTTAAGATTTCAGAAACCCAGCCATTTTTTGCAGTTGAATAAACACAAGTTTTATGTAGATTTTGTGGTAAGCAGATGTTACAGATCGCTTTGAAAATTTTTTACTGTTAGACTGGAATAAGGTAAAGCATAAACCAATTTTTCGCTAGGCTTAGGCTAAGGCATAAGCTCATTGCTATGCTATTAGAAATACTCTTTTATACTGCTGTTCCGGCCCTGTTCTATACATTGGACACAATTTCATGGCTGCAAAACAAACTTGAGTGTTGAATGAAGTTTTCCTGAGTTTTGGGCGGTTCTATACAGCGACACGCCGTCAAACTTACATCGATCTTCGATACCGTAATGTTAAATTAACAATTGCATCATTTGACCCGTTTTGGTCGTTCAAAATATCGTCATTTATGACATCACCATTATTGATGTTTCCGTTTGAATTGCTAGTTTGGCCTTCACTTTGACCCTTGGTTCGATTTGAGTACCATTCCATTGAGCGTAACTTTTTCCAATCCAAATAGAATTTTGAGTTGGGATCTTGAGTGAGTTCATGTAATTTTTGCAGGAAATGTTCCAGTGGCGTTTCGTCAGAGTCTTCAGAATCGTTTGTTGGCTCACCGTTGCTGTTGTCGACCAATGCTTCGCAGTTGGTTTCCAATTGGTACCCGTTAGATATTTGTTCTGTTTGTCGTTTTTTAGATTTCCCAAGGCTTTGCATCGAATCCATGATTTGTTTCATCTTCACAGCCGCAGCGGACGTTTTCGTCTTTTTTCCAGCCTTTTTTGCAGGCTTTAGCGTCGTTTTTGACAACGCTTTGAGGTTCGTTCCGCTCTGACTACTCATTAGCTGATCATTAGGTTCAACAGGACCGTTAGAAGGTGGATTAGCGTCCATAATTCGATTAGCAGTTCGTACAATTTGGTTCAATTTTTGGTCAGTTATCGTTGGTTTGAGAATTTCGCCAAATGGCTCTGGAGCTGCGCCACCCCGGACAGCTGGTTCCAGAACTGGAGGAGGTTCTGCGATATCGGCCGCAAGTGCGGATTCTGCCGTTGCCGGCGCCGTAAGACTATCTTGGATAGCTGCCGCTGTTTGACTAGCTCCAAATCCAGTTAGGCCATCGAAAACAATGACACCTAACGCGTCGACGTATGCCCCAGCGTCACGTGGATGTTTTACAATAGCGTTACTTTGATAGACTAAACCGTTTGGACTGAAATTTCGGTGAATTGCTGATTCGACGCCTGAAATTTGGGGCCAAAATTAGAATTCGAAGCAAACTGCCCAAGTCAGATTTGACTTGGGCAGGGCAGATTTGGCCGATGTTCTTCCGTTATGGGTGGTTGTAAAAACTTTCTGGCCGAAACATTTCGTATGGGAGGTAAGAAATTTTACTATGTGTGTGAAAATTATGTGTGTGTGTGTGAATATATGTGTCGTGTTGTTTATTGATCGGAAGTTGGTTACGTAAAATACCTCTTTTGGTACGGCGCCAAAATTCTAAGATTGTTTTCAAAGTCGTTTTTAACACTTTCTACAGTTTTGGGATAAAACATCATGGCAAATTTCCAGGTAACAGACTCACACGCGAACGCGTGTAAGTTAGTATTAGGTTACCACTAATCTCTAATCAATTTTATACATCTAGTCGGGATTTAGCTCCTGCGATCGCTAGGGAGCATTGGTTCAAACACCTACGCCGGCGTTAACCTTCAACAAAAAAAGTTCGGCACTCTAAACCTTGTTGAATGGTATGTTATATTTTGTTTGTCGGTCGTTTTTTGCCGTAAATGGCGCAATACCGGAGTTTACTTTAATAAAGTGTGCACAAATGTGTTACTATTATAGGTGTGATAGCCCAATAGGCAATTACATTTTACAACGGACTTTCTATTCATAAATAGATTAGTCTTTATCATTTAAATGTTTGAAAACTTTGCGGATTTGTCTAGAATATTGGTAAACTGACCTGGGCTGACCAGTCGCAGGTGAACTGAATGAACGGATATCTGACACGGGGATCCTCAACAAGAGTTACTCGTTGCTTACGCTCAAGTGTTATACTTTAAAATTAGTTATGTTTAATTTATTAGTTTATGCTTACGCCTAAGTTTAGTTATTCGTAGCCTACGTTAGTATCCCTTAGGGTTGGTGCGCGGCTCATCGAAAAGTAGCCGGACGAATCCGCCCGGTATCCGGTCATCCAGCTGGTGTGCAATGTGCAAGCTGCTGCGGCGCCTAGTTTTACCGGTCCCGTTCCGTAGAAGTCCACATACTTGTAGCAGTTTGTCATGCGTTGTGTCCGTGTAAGCCCACCGTAATAGCCCAGAGGTCCCGCCTTCGCTTCTCGTGTTGGCGGTAAAAGGACGTTTTATCGTAGCACCCCTAAGTCGGCGCGTCGTATTCTCCTACGGAACAGGACCCGCGGCTCTGTCACCTAATAAAGGCGGCTCGGATGGGGCTGATCCCCTCATAAGGGGTATGTGGTGAGGGTGATCATTCGGGGTCTAGGGACATCCGTCGGGGAACCAGGTCGTCTGTTGTACAACGTCTGCTGGATGGAAACTCGTTGGCGGGATCCACGCTGACGAGTTTCCTGAAGGTAGGTAAGACGATCAATACCTGACGTAGGTTGGGACTCCGTTTGTTTGCTTTTGCTGCATACACACAGGACTTTGTGGAAATTCGCGATTATCTCCAAGGATGTCGGCTCAGGATGTACCCACTCCGGACATGGGAGGCCTCTCGTCCTGATTAAAGGCTACCATCTAGTGAAGTTAAAGGAGCTGAGAGTGGGCAGCAATCCTAAATTCCATCTTTAACTTTACAACGACCCTTATTTGAATTGAAAATCGCCAAACGAGCGTACGTAACAGCACTTTTGCTTCATCAGTGATTTGTTTGAAAGTATTTCCGCTTGCAAAAAATGTTCTGAAACATACTATTTGAAACGTGAAAAGCGTTTTAAATAGCGTTATATTTTTGGCACGATTCACAAACACCAAGTTGTACCTGTAGTTATTCCATCCAACGCGATACCTCCGGCGACTCCGCCAGCAACAGCTCCTGCAGGTCCCCCTGCTAATCCACCAATCACGCCACCTGCCACAACTCCAGTTGTACGAGTAGCTGACTTCATTGCTTTATCGCCTTCCGGTCTATTACCCGTTGCATAGTGAATCACTGAAAATCAAATTATTAAGTTTAAAAAATCTGTCAGTACGGTTAATTCAACCAGCCAGAAAATTACCTGCTAAAATTGGGAAAGTTGTCTCAAATATACATATGTGTGTGTAAAATTAAAAGCACAAAAAAGTATGTTTTCATATCGTAAAATTCTGCCACTGAATGCTTTTTACCTCCTTTGACATGGCCAACAACTGGAACCCCGTTGACAAATCCGTTCATTTCGTCTACGAATTCCATTTGAGTTGCCTTTGCTTTTATTTTGTCGCCCTTTGCCGCTTCGACTGCTGATCTCATTTGGGACACCACCGGGCAGCGTTTTGAAAATTTTTTCTGGGTCCGTGTTGCCCCCTCTGAGTCTCGAGTAAGCCATTGAACAAGGGATTTTAATTGAGATGCAATTGGGACCGCGTCCATTATATTTGAAAAAAATCTTTTTTATTATTTTAATTTTGAAAATTTTCAATTTGTTTGTCACTGAGTAGTTTCATACGTTATGCTGAAATGAGTAGAGCTAATATGAATGAATGCATTTAATTCATATTTGAAGCCGGCGAGTAATTGCTTATCACAGAGAAAACTAAAAACATGTGACATTATCATTTTAATATTTTAAATATTTCGATTCTAAAACTTTTATCTGAAATCTAAAATGTTGCCTACTGTTGTCATTATGGTCAATGTTAGAATTGAATCACTAGTTGAAACTAATTTGGCTGCAGTCGTATTCAAGACAGCTCGCGTGGTGAAATAAAGCGCTTCAAATAATTGGATTCCATTGCCTTGTAGAAAAATATAGTGAAATCTTTCACTGGAGTACCTATATATAAATATTTTTTGACAATAATAAATTGAACTAGAAGTTAAAGTGTCCTGAAAGGGAAATGAAAAAAGAACAAGGATTACAAACTGCATCAGCCCAAATTTGCCAACTGGTGTGTCAACTCGGAATTATGAGTTCTGATAGTCCTAACTTAGACTGGTTGTAATAGTTCTAATTCAGTCTAAGTGATTCAACAAAAGTAACTCACTGGAATTTACAGTGCGGCAAAAAAGCCCTAAATCCTGCTGAACATGTGAAGTCTGCAACTGAAACATATTCGATGCATTCCAGATTAGCCAATTACGATATGTCAGCATCCAATTTCGAAAATTTATATTAAAATCAAACTTTTGGTCTTCCTCATCGGACCGCTTTCGTCAAGAATTTAAAAAAAGAACTTTTGCGTTTTCACTGCAACTATCAATCATTAAAGTGAGTACAAACGATTAGATTACCGTAAATTTTGCTAAATAATTTCTGCAAATATACGAGTCGATTAAATTCAAATTGGCAGAGTAAAAATGAAAAACTATGCATAAATGTAGCCCCCTACAGGTTATCACTTTCACGTGTTTCGTTTCATCGCACAACAGGGTTTGAAACCGAAGGAAACTGTTTTAAAAATGAAAGATGTTGCTGGGGTTTCTGAAACCCTACTTAAGTACGACTACGTACTTAAGTATGTGGTAAGTATTTACTAAACCATTTTGTCATTTTCCAAAACTTACTTAGGTTAATACTAATGTCGCTGATTAAAATGTCACATTTATAGATCAACAGTTCAGACATACTAACCTTGGTCTAATTGAAATTGTAAACTCATGGCGCCTTCTTAATATAAAGCAAAACTATTACTTTTTTGTTATGAGAATGGCTTCATTTAGCTATAATTTGTTTTTCTCATAAAGTTAAGTATTTACTTAGGTCGGCGACCTAAGTAATTTTTAAATATAACTTAAGTAAGTAAATCCTTAAGTAAGATTTCAGAAACCCAGCCAATAACTAGGAACATACGCCAAAGATATCTGAATGCCAATATGATTCAAACGTACTGCTTTTTTACACATTTATTTACAAGTTCTGCCAAAGTTTTTTATTTCAAAGTTCTGATTTGACTTTAGAAGCAGAAAAAACGCATCCGTTAACATGCTAACATTGGTCGCTGAATGATCAGGGTAGGTCATGAGTACCTCAAATATGCAAAAAAATTCAAAATCCTATCACCTTTGGGCAAACGCCGGCTGGCTGGTTGATAACTGAAAAGAGCCAAATTAATTTTGAAAAAGTTTCCGCGAATAACTTTACAGTGTAAGCTAAAATCAGGTCCGTGGTCGGCTCACTTTGCTAAATGGGCTAAACATTTTTCAAAAGGGTGCATACAAGGCTTTTCGACGACTTACATGCCATGTTCCACTAGCCGTCCACTGCCTACGGACTCGTCTACAACCGGAGTGCCTCCATAATTGCAAAATTTGACCGTACAATATGTATTTACATATTTTGTAATCGTAAAAATTCGCAACAATATAGTAAAACGGTCATATCTTAGATTTACTTTAACTCAGGATCATAACTGATAAACGGTAGAATAAACGTCATTTCTTTCTCTTCGATTAAATGGCTGAATGTCTTATGATCATCATTAAATTAATTAAACAGTTTTAGAACAAATGTTAAATCTCTGCTGACGATAAATATCATTGCCTTTTCTAGTGATAATTTCTAGCGGCAGGCGTTTTACACGGGCCAACGTAAACATTAATACAATGTAAAAAAATCGCGAGTCAAATTGACTATCTCCGAAATAGGCTCTACAGGACTACACAATCTGACAGTCAAATTCGACTCCGCGACAGACCAAAGTGCGATTCAGCGAGTCGAATTTGACTCTGGCGGAGTCGAATTTGACTCAGATTGTGTAGTTCCGTAGAGCCTATTTCGGAGACAGTCAATTTGACTCAACATTTTTTGCAGTGTAGGTTTAGTGCAACCACCGTTATCTCATTGTATACGTTGTTTAAAAGCTGCAGACACAAAAACGTTGTTAAAAAACAATATTTTTCAACATAAAAAGCAAAAAAACGCAACTTTTCTGCAGTGCAGATGTTTACAGACTTGAAACGTAATTTGCTGTTTAGGGACAGAGTTGCTACCATTTTTGTTTTGCATTACAAGTTCAAGTTTACCTCGAGTTGTAAAAATTGCGTCATCGGACTTAATTGGTAAAACGTCATTTTACGAAAAAAGAGGCCACTCGTTTTATGAATGATGTGATAGGGAATTAACGCTCATGTAATGATCGGTGGCGGAACGTTTTTTGCGGCACTGAAATAGAGTTAAATTAAGCTTTAGAGTAATTTTTTTGCTTAGGCTTAGGATTCGACTTTAAACTTAGGCTTAGGACTCGACTTTATGCTTAGGCTTAAGATTCGACTTTAGGCTTAGGCTTAATAGATATAAACTTATTCTTACGCTTAGGCTTAGAAATATGCTTATATACACTAAGTACTATTACGGTCCTGTTCTATACATTGGCAGCAATTAGTGATGAATTTAGTGATATTCTATAACTTAGAATCGGAGCCAAAACGCTTCGAGTGTTTTGAAATATTGCTAAACGAAAGTTTGCTCAAAAATGATTCGATTTTAAGAACTATAGAAGATTTTAAATTTTCGTCACCTCAACTAAAATTATTCATTACTCAAATTTGAATATTTGAAAAATAAGCTGGTTTAATTTCTGAGAGCCAGACTAGCCAAATTTTAAGGCAAATATTCTAACAGCTCACAGATTGTTCAATGTTGCTTACGGAGCTGAATCGAACGGTGTTTAAATTTTCCGCAATCAGGCAACTGGTTTACGAGTTAATGTCAAATAAACCGGTAATGATTCGTGAATACTGAAGCCGACAGTCTGGGTTCAATATGACTACCATGTTTTTAAAAATCTTCCTTAAAAGCGTGTGTACGCCATAGGTACTTTGAATATCTCCAATACTGTTTTTGACCAGCAACATGTAGAATCATTGTCTATCCTAAAAAGGGCCTATGTTAATACTCTTACGTACTGCATGTCCGGAATAAGAGGGGGGACTAATATTTATTTTGCCTCTCTAGAGGGTATCCCCTTGTTATTCGGTTACTATCAGTTATTTCTTTTTAACCCGCCCTCCGTTCGTTACTGACATATATCCAGTATTGCAACTATTGCGTTGAATTAAACGCGTATTTCTCTTGTGTCAATAGCTTGAACGATAATACAAGGTTATACTTCGGTATGTACTTTCAAAACTTAAGTATGCTTTAAACTTTCCAGCTCAACTTTATTTGGTCCTGGAGTCATTTATGCGCTACAATTAGGGATAATTGACATTTATGGACTCTAATTAGTGTTTTTGGATTCTATCCACTTACGGAATCTTATTATTGATACGGACTCCTATTGATTGGGACTCAAAATGGGGACCCCCATCTTATTACCCCCCTCTTATTCGGGTCACTACAGTACGTCGCGCTTTGTTGCACAACTGCAATATAGTAGGATTGGAGCTTTAAGCATTTTTTGCCTAGGCTTCGGCTTAGGTTTAGGAATATGCTTAATATAAGATTACGGCCGTTAAAGTAACATTGGCCCTCACCGGCAAGCGAGTGCTCAAACAACATACCACCAATCAAAACCGCGTTTTATGACAGATGTTTATGGTATAAAAAACGAAACTAAAAAACTAGAAATAAATTCAGCAAATATGAACAAAAAATATATAAATTCAAAAAAATTGTAGTTTTACTAAATTTGGTCTATACCTATGATTTCCGACCGGGGTGGAGCCAGACGAGACCATTGATGCGTGCCCTAAATTTATCGAATTTATTTCTGTAAATAACGTAATGTTAGCCGAAATAATTAGGCTTAAACAAATTCATGTGCTTAAGTAATTGACGTAGCCCTCTTCAAAACAGAATTTATGCTTTTGCCCTT
Organism: Enoplolaimus lenunculus; assembly: GCA_030248215.1. Classification (NCBI taxonomy): domain Eukaryota; kingdom Metazoa; phylum Nematoda; class Enoplea; order Enoplida; family Thoracostomopsidae; genus Enoplolaimus; species Enoplolaimus lenunculus. The sequence goes on from JASANG010003148.1 coordinate 64,252, forward strand.
AATAACGAGTGGACAGTTCTTGTAACAATCATTACTGACTCGAACATTATACAATGAAAAATTGTTAGTTCAATAGTTTTACAAAGCGCAAAATGTTTCGAGGGGGTCGCTTTTTAAGCAGGACTGTTCTAAAATTGTTTGGGGGGAAGATTGATCAGAACAGTGCCTATTTAGTTATGTGGCATTCAAATATCCGGACAGCCAGGTAGAAATAAGAAAATTATATTTTCTGAACGGCAAAAAAGAAATATGAGCAATTTACCGGTTTTTTGAAGATTCTGGTAAGAAACGATGAAGCGTCTAAATACGCTTAGGTAAACTAATAAAGGGGTCTTTTCGGCTATCTCTCCCCAGCACGCGTTTGCCCAAAATTGGTCGCATTTTGAAAATTTTTGCATATTTGAGCTTCTCATGGCATCGTCTGATCGAAACTAAAGACCAATAAGTTTTTATAAAGTCTTGTTGCTGTTTTCAATGGGATTTTGGTTGGAAGTTTTCGCTTCAGGGTGAAGTGTTTTGAAGTTTTTCCGCTTACAACAAATGTTCTGAAAGATACTATTTGAAGCGTGAATAGCGTTAAAAATAGCGTTACATTTTTGACACGATTCGCAAACACCAAGTTGTACCTGTAGTTATCTCGTCCAACGCGATACTTCCGGCGACTCCGCCAGCAACAACTCCTGCAGGTCCCCCTGCTAATCCACCAATCACGCCACCTGCCACAACTCCAGTTGTACGAGTAGCTGACTTCATTGCTTTATCGCCTTCCGGTCTATTACCCGTTGCATAGTGAATCACTGAAAATCAAATTTTATTAAGTTTAAAAAATCAGTCAGTACATTGTAATGCAACCAGCCAGAAAATTACTTGCTAAAATTGGGCAAACTGTCCCAAATACATTATAGATGGTCACGTGATATAAGGATATCCGGGTATGAAAAATATCGGATATGTATCCGAAAAGAAACGTGTACCCAGATATCCGGATATCTGGATATTCGGAATGCCGGATATCTCAAATGCTATAGTGTCAAAATTTTTTGGAATAATTTGCATTGTTTCAACATTAAAGTAGCTGTAGCTGACGAAAAAAACTTGTGTAGTCAAACCTGAGTTAAAATACTTAACCTCATTTTTGCATAATTTCATGATGATTTAAAATTTTAATTAATATTAAAACATGCCAAAATTAAAAAACTTCAATTTAGCTTAATATTTATCGAAATATAATGACTTCGTATTTTTAAATTATCTCAAAATTTGCATAGGGAAAAATTTGCATTGAATACACACCGTCAAGCATAAATTTGTTACCTTTGCAAGAAACAAAATCTACTTATATCCATATACCAAGTCGCGTCGCGAGATTACATACTGGGCGTCATTTAAATTGTCATCGCTCTTGACTTAATAAAACGCCAAGCCTAACTGAGTATGATGCTAATTAGTAAAAGGCTAGCTTGCAAATCTAGCAATCTGTAAAGGACACATAGGAGCCAAATCGGCATTATGTTCCTATATAATAAAACTAGAACGGGCTCTGCAGTTTTGGACCAATATTTTTTAACAATGTAAACAATCAAAACATATTTGTTCCTAAGTTTAAGCCTCCTCAGCGTAATACGCGCAAGTCTAAAACAAAGCTTTGGCTAAGCCCAAGCAAAAAAATAGTCTAAAATTTAAGCCTTGTCTAAATTTCGGTCCAGTGACCAGACGGGCACCAGTTGATTCAGAGGTGAGCGGGCGGGCGTGTACACCCACCGTCAGAGATTTTTGTAATAAAATTATGAAGTCTTTACAATTTTTTTATTCAAGAATTTTTTTGTGAGGAAATGATAAGGCCCCCTACCTTGCAATTTCCCCATCAGAAAGTTTTTCTGCAGCTAAAATTATATGGTCCCTATATTACAAATTTTACGTCTCATGTATATATAATTCGAGAGAAAGGGGACATTCGATATAATCGGAGACAAACCAAATCAACTCAATTTCAGATGGCTACGCAAGTATTTCTTAGTTAGTAGCCATATTACAAACCAAATACCCAGCACTATTGACGCAGTTGCATAAGAATTGTATTTTGTTACGCTCATAGCAATCAGCTTGTGAGTCAGGGTACATCTCATAGAGCAAAAAGTTAAAACAAATGCTTGAAAAACAATAATTGAGGTTCGGAAACCCACAAAAACGATAAATCGAGTTTTGGATATTTGAAACAGTCAATTTAATTTCGAATATTCAGATATCCGGATACGAAAAAAATCCGATGCCTATCACAAAAATATATATTGTGTAAAATTTCAAAACACAAAAAGTATGTTTTCGTATCGTAAAATTCTGCCGCTGAATGCTGTTTACCTCCTTTGACATGGCCAACAACTGGAACCCCGTCGACAAATCCGTTCATTTCGTCTACGAATTCCATTTGAGTTGCCTTTGCTTTTATTTTGTCGCCCTTTGCCGCTTCGACCGCTGATCTCATTTGGGACACCACCGGGCAGCGTTTTGAAAAACTTTTCTGGGTCCGTGTTGCCCCCTCTGAGTCGCGAGTAAGCCATTGAACAAGTGATTTTAGTTGAGATGCAATTGGGACAGTGTCCATTGTATTCGAAAAAAACTCTTTATTTTAATTTTGAAATTTTGTATGTCCCTGAATACCTTCATAGGTCAGGGGCGGAACGTTTTTGTGTGGGACTGCAATAGAGTAAGCTTAAGCTTTGGACTAATTTTTTTCTTGGTTTAGGCTTTAGACTTTGGCTTAGGCTTAGAAATATCCTCATTCTTACGCTTAGGCTTAGGCTTAGGAACATGCTTATAACACTGTTCCGCCCTTGTTCTTTGCATTGGCCACAGGAAAAACTAAAAACATTGTGACATCCTTACTTTAATATTTTAAATCTTAGATTTCAATTCTAAAACTTTTAGCTGAAATCTAAAATGTTGCCTACTGCTATTATTATGGTCCATGTTAAGTTTGAACCACTAGTTGATACTCATGGGACATCCACGTTATACTGTCTACGCTACTGTATAAAATGTAGATCCACTTTGCTGCAATGGCGGTGCAAAACAATATGGTTCTTTAAAATATTAGGACTTTTAACAGAGAGGGTATTTTGCCAGTGTGTTTTGGCAGTAGTCCCTTTGAAGGGGGAAGGGACAATGTGGATACTGTTTGGACACATTGTCTGACAACAAGAGATCCTTCGAACAGACTCTATATAATCGCTAAACAGAGTTCCTTCGGACAAACTTTGTGTTATGAGATAAGCTGAGCCCCCTTCCGACAGACTCTGGACAAAACACATGCCCTTTTTATAACCTATGGACAATGGGCATGTGTATGTGCGATTATATGACGAAGTATGCGAGGTAGGTTCAGAGGGTCTGCCAGCTGTCAGGTGGGGGTAAACATTATGTAGGTGATTTTTGGATATCTTGTTTATAAACACTAATGTGGATGACCAATAACTTGGTTGCAGTTGTATTCTAGGCAGATCGTGTGGCGAGATAAAGCGCTTCAAGCAATCTGAATTCCATTGCCTTGTAGAAAAATATAGTGAAATCTTTCACTGGAGTACGTATATATAATTTTTTTGACAATAATAAAGGGATCTAGAAGTTAAAGTGCCCTGAAAGGGCCATGAAACAAGAACAAGGTTACAAACTGCATCAGAAAGAATTTTGTAAAGTGTACAACCAAATTGGAGCAAAATGCACTGTAAATTCCAATGAGTTAAGGTTCAGTGTAACCACCGTTTTCTGATTGAATACGTTGTTCAAAAGCATGCGGCCCATGTATAGAACATGGCCGGATCATTTTCCGGAAGGGCTGTAATAGAGTCGGTTTTAAGCTTTATACTAATTTTTTGCTCAGGCTCAGGCTCAGCCTTAGGCTTAGGAATATGCTTATGCTACTGTTCCGGCCCTGTTCTATACTTTTACCAAAGCTGCAAACTGTTGCAAAAACGTTGTTAAAAACACTATTTTTCTACATAAAAGCAAAAATGCAAGTTTTCTCCAGTGCAGATGTTTACAGACTGAAACGTAATTTGCTGTTTAGGGACAGAGTTGCTACCATTTTCGTTTTGCGTTACAAGTTCAAGTTTACCTCGAGTTGTAAGGATTGCGTCATCGGACTTAATTGGTAAAACGTCATTTTACGAAAAAAGAGGCCACTCGTTTTATGAATGATGTCATAGGCAACTAGCGCCCATGTAATGATCAGTGATGGAACCCAATTTTTTGCTTAGGTTTAGGATTCGACTTCGTGCTTAGGCTTAGTTATTAACTCATTCTTACGCTTAGGCTAGGCTTAGGAATATGCTTATATATACTAAGTACTGGTACGACCCTGTTCTTTACTGCTACCAGACAACCAGTTGGCTGGTAGCCTGTCATTTAGGAATGAATTTAGTGATATTGTATAATTTAACCGAGAAGCCAAAACGTTTGGCGTCTTAATGAGTCGATTTTAAAAACTATAAGATTTCAAACTTGGGGGACTGATATTTATTTGGCCTCTCAAGAGGGTACCCCCTCTTGTTCGGTTACAAACTGATATATATTTTAACCCGCCTTCGTCATTGATATATTCTGTATTGCAACTAGCCGTAAATTAAACGTTTATTTGTCTTGTATCAAAACCTTGAGCGATAACGCAAGGTGGTTATACCTTAGAATGTACTATTAAAACTATTGTTTTAAAGTTTCTAACTGTATTTGGTGCTGGAGTTATTTATGCACTACAATGTGGGATAATTCGCATCATGGACACTAACTAGGGTTCACGGACTCTATCCGCTTATGGACTCTTATCAGTGATACGAACTCCGGCCCATATATACTTGACAGCCGTCCCAAAATCCCACCGTCCCAGCTAAAAAATTGATAGCTCTTGTTTGTGGTGAAATTTTGGGATTTTGTGATTTCAAAAGAATTCATTGCAGCCAATTCCTTTGGCTTAGTTTTAGGCTTTACGTTTTGGCTTACGCAATTCTTTGTCTCAAGATTATGTCTAGAAATCGGCAAGGCTCAATCTTAGGCTTAGGTGGGATTTAGGCGTTTAGGTGTACGGTTTGGCGTAAAGCTTAGATATTCATAAACTTTAGACATGCATTAGCCCTAAGCTTGGGCATCGACTTAGGCTACGGCTTAGGCTTAGCTTAAGTTTAGGCTTAGGCTTAAGGCATGGGTTGAGGCTTAGGCTGACGCTTAAAAATTGGCTTTAGTAAAACATAGATTAAATCTTAAATGACCCTCAAGGTAAAATCTTAGGCTTAGGCTTAGGCTTAGGCTTAGGTTTGGGCTTAAGGCAAGGGCTTAGGCTTAGGATTAGGCTTAGGCTGCAGGGGCATCCCACCTTCAACATATCTGAAATCCCAATCCCATTAGGCTTGGCTTAGGCTTGAGTTTAGGGTTAGGCTTAGGCTTTACTAGCAGGCTTTGCTTTAAGCATAGATTAGATATTAAATGGCCCTTGGACTAAACCGCGGCTTAGGCTTAGGCTTTGGCATCCCAAAATCCCACATTTGACCATGTCCCGAAATCTCAAAATCCCAACATCACGCCTTCCACCATATCCCAAAATCCCACCTTCCACCATATCCCGAAATACCGAAAGACACCTTCCACCATATCCCGAAATCCCAAAGTCCCGTCTTCCAGCATATTCCGAAATCACTAAATCAAAAATCCACATTCCACCATATCCCGAAATCCCAAAGTCCCAAAATCCCACCTTCGACCATATCCCGAAGTCCCAAAATCCCACCTTCGACTATATCCCGAAGTCCCCAAATCCCACCTTCGACCATATCCCAAAATCCCCAAATCCCTAATTCGACCATATTACAAAATCCCAAAATCCCACCGTCGATCATACCTCAAATTACTGCGTTATGATGGTGGGATTTTGGGATGGCAGCGAGATTTACATAGGCCTGAACTCCTATTGATTGGGATTCCAAATGGTCACCCCCATTTATTACCCCCACTCTTATATATTCGGGTCTCTACAGTAGACATTATGTTGATATCTTAATATTTAATAAAAATGTTTAACCGCCCTTTAATTTCAGTCAATAACTGTTTCGGCGTACCAAACGCTGTTTTTCATGTATGTTGAATGTTTATCTATATGGTGTGCGTTAAATTTTTTTGTTTGAAATATTCCAAAATAGGCAACAGAGCATCTAGTAAACATGTTTGACATCAATTTCTGTACGTTTGTTTACGGAAAATTGAAATTTTGTGTTTCCCGAGAACCACTAAGTATCAGGGTACCACCGGAGGTGTGCCACCGGGTCCGGTAGAACTTCTGTCGGAGCTGCTGTAATTTTCGGTTGGTGAAACTTTTGTAGAATTTTGCCAAATTTATTTGTTTTGTGAACTTTCGGTTCAATTATGAGAACAAATACGCAAGATTTCGTAAAAATGAGCGTAAATCCAAAACATTTAAGAACACAAATATTTTTAGTCAATTAAACATTATTTTAACAATCTAATTTACCCTCGCCTCCGGCTTCACCTCCGACTCCGGTTCCGGCATACACGCAGAATATATTGGCAGTTTTATGCTGGCCTACGTAAAGATCAGGGGCGAAACGTTTTCTCGATACTGCAATAGAGAGTAAGCTTAAAGCTTCAGAATAATTTTTCGCTTAGGCTTAGGCTTAGGCTTAAAGGTAAGCTCATTCTAATGCTTAAATTTTGGTTTAAGCTTCAGCGTACACTTAAGCTTTTGCTTATATTGTGCCTGGTCCAGTTAATCAACCCGCCAAAGATTCAAAGGTCCAAAAAGAACCTGAAGGTCTCGGAGCCAATCAGGGGAGTGTGACCAACTTCATAACCAAAAATTAAGATCCGTCACTGCAAAAGGATTCAACGCAGGGTGTTAAGGCTAGTAAAAAATAACGGAAACAAAAAACGGATATTACAGTACCAAAGTTTCAAAGATGTTTTATGTTTTCATCAACACAATGGAGACGTGCAAATATTCAAAGGGCTTTCTGAAATTTTAAAAATAAAATAGCAGATGCGTCGAAATTTTTTGGATTTACGCCACTGCACAATTGATAGGCGTCGGATATTTTTTTTTCATATCAGAATATCCGGTAATTTTTGCCGCATATTTATCCATTGTGCAGTAACCATTTTTCAATTGGCCGCCCTACCTGCAGCCAACGTGACGTTTGACCGCACGGCCGGTCATTGGCCGCCGGCCGGCCAATATACAAATTTTAAGAATTATCAAGCATTTTTATAATATATTGTGTCGTTTACAAGCTATATGTATCGTTTTAAGCTCAGTAATTCACAAAAAATGACCTCACTCCAAAATATACGTTATACTTCGGATCGCTAATAATAATTGAATTAATATATATTTTCCCACTAAATGCTATGAAATAGCTTTAAAATTAAATTGTTCGGTATTAACGTGTAGTTGTGTTTTCCGGTTCCGGCTTGCATTATTCACCTTGGTTAAAGCATAAGAGCCTGAGCCGTGAACAAAATATTGGCCCATTTGTTTAATAGTTTGCATATTCTGCGGTCGCGCAATGTGCGAAAATTTTTGCAAATTTTTGCAAATTTTTGATTTTTGAATGAGCAGCTTGATTTTAGCACAGTTGTAGAAACGATTGGAACAATGTTGAATTTTATCAAAATTTGAAGAAAAAAATGAAAAAATTTTATAGTCCCTTTAGAAAATATAGCATTAAATTAATAAAGTTTCATAAAAGCAGGAACCGCTCGGAACTTCTGCTTGTCTGTTTTGTGCAAGCCGTTGAGAATGATGTGAACTCTAAATTAACATTGTAATGTAGTAAATTATGCCTGCAAAAGAACCAAAGTGAAGCTTGGTTATGAACGCAATTTAAGGTGGACAATTACCGCGATGTATAACAGCCTAGTGAATAAATACAAGTATATCATTGTCTATTCCAGAGTACTGAATTTCTGTATTAAAATTTGGTCGTACGGAAATTACACATTTCACTAAAAATGACAATCAAAATAAAATAGATTTCATTTAGTGTACTAAAATATGAACCTTGCACCGAAAATAAATCATGAAAAATAGATTTCGTTTCCGTGGGTACACTGCAAAAAATGTTGAGTCAAATTGACTCTCTTCGAAATAGGTTCTAAGGGACTATACAATTGAGTCCAATTCGACTCCGACAGAGTCAAATTTGACTCAATAAGTCGCACGCTTGACTCTGGCGGAGTCGAATTTCATTCCTTCAACTTTATGTTATTTCGCCAGTAATGTAGCAAAAAAGAAGGTAATATCAAAATTAGATATTTTTTTAATTTGGGAAATTGATGGATTTTGAAAATTTTTGCTTCACTGATTATTCCACGCCCAAATTTGAATTTCTGAAAAATCGAATTTGACTGGTTACATGGAAAATTTCAATATAAATATATACAGCAAAAACAGTTTTGTTAGGTTTAGCAGAATTTCTGTTTAAGCACTACGTGGCGTTGGCTTATACGTTATGTTAGTGTACAATGTAAACGTATACAAATCATTAACTTGGCTTGATTTGAAGCTTAAAATCATTTTCGGTGGTAAAACAGTAATAAAGTTTATTTAACACCTCGCATGAACGGCATATAGTGTGTATGTAGTACCACCCATAGTGTGGACTGCAAAGCCCAAAGCCAGCTCTATCTGCTTACTGTGGCTCAAAATTTTCAATAGGGGCATCCAAGGAATTTAGTTTACTTGCAAGTGAGGTTGAAACTTTTCTAACTCTGTGGGGAACATTTTCGATATGCCGGTCGGGAAGTCTTAAAACTGAGAAAATATTGCTTTTTAATTTTGAATCAAGTTTGTGTTTTTGAGGCAATCACTAGAGTAGTTATCGTGCCCTATATACGTACACTGATTTAGCATTGATTAAAATTAGAGCACATAAAGATCAGGGGCGGAGCGGATTTCTGTGACACTGCAAAGCTTAAGCTTAAGACGATTTTTTGCTTGGCTTAAGGCTTAGGCATAGGCTTAAGAAAAAACTCATTTTTTACGCTTAGATTTGAGCTTTAGGCTTGGCTTATGCTTAAGAATATGCTCATTCTTACGCTTAGGCTTACGCTTACACTTAGGCTTAGGCTTAGGCTTAGGCTTAGGCTTATAATACTGCTCCGCCTCTATCCTTTATACATTGGCCAAAATTAGAATACACCGACCACGCTTGGTAGCGTTCAAGGACCCTGCACTGTAAAAAATGGAGAGTCAAATTGACTCTCTCGAAAAACAGGCTTTTCCGGACTACACAAACTGAGTCAAATTTGACTCCGATAGAGTCAAATTCGATTCACTGTTGACTCTGGCGGAGTCAAATTTGACTCCGTTTGTGTAGTCAGGAAAAGCCTGTTTCCGAGAGAGTCAATTTGACTCCCCATTTTTTACAGTGTGCGTGCGTAGTGAGGTACGCGGCGATGTGGTAACTGCGGCACAGTTGAGCTGTATTTGATTTTTAGAAAATGCTTTAGCAATATGAAGTCTGCGAAAAAATGTTTTATAATAACAATATTACACGGTAAACTAATTGCAATACTTGCCATAATAATAGTAACGTTATGTTTTGCAATTTTAAATAAATATGAGTTAACGTCGCGTGATTTACTGCAACAGCGGTATGAATATTTCCAACGGAATCAGATCCAGCGATATCAGGCAAACGCTGAACGCAATTATTTAGCCAGAATGCAGTTATCACTGCTTGAACAGGTATATTAAACCTATGCATTCACCGTTATCGCGTGCTATCCTTCAAAGGGATTTGTATATGCAATTTCCATAATATCATATGTATACCACGCAATATTTTTGGTCCGTTTCAGTGTGCTGACTACTGAACATGTTTTGGCTTTAGACAGCACGGTCAATGTTAGGAACAGGGGCGGAACAGCGTTATAAATATATTATTATAAGCCTAAGCCTAAACTTAAACGTAAGAATGAGCATATTTCTAAGCCTAAGCCTCAGCCTAAGCGAAAGAGTGAGCTTATTGTTTGAAACTCAGTGTCGTACCGAGCACACTGCAAAAAATGGTTAGTCAAATTGACTCTCTCCGAAATAGGCTTTTCCTGACTATACAAACTGAGTCAAATTCGACTCTGTTAGAGTCAAATTGAGTCGAATTTGACTCAGGCCGAGTCACATTTTGACTTAATTTGTGTAGTCAGGAAAAGCCTATTTCGGAGAGAGTCAATTTGGCTAACCATTTTTTGCAGTGCAGGAGGGTGATGAAGGAGCTTAGCCTCCCTTATCGCAATTTGTACGCTCGTCGTAATTTACACCAGATACAAAATTACGCCTGGCTTCTCGCTCGCATCGCCAAGTAGGTTTTCCCCTGTTCAATTTCCAAAATATTTGGCCTGTGGCACTGTTCGTAGAAAGACATCAGAGTCCAAATTGTGCAAAGCTTCATAATCACACATACGCTCGGCCGTGGGTCGATTTGATGGTTAACACCCGGCAGTTGATTGAATTAAGAACTGTTTCGGGACTGTTACAGAGGGATTTAATACTATAACAATGAACAGATTCTCGCTCACTTTGCTTGCGAATTTTTGAAAACTGAATTTAAGCAAAAAATTTTCAGTTTACTATCTTTAAATCCTGGCTATCAGCGCCTTTGCTCACTCCGTTTTAACTCGTAGTGCCTAGAAATGTTTTATATACGAAAACACGCTCACAAACACGCTGAACTGAAGTTCTGTACTGAGTCCGTATTGTCAAATGTGTCTAGCACCTACCAACAGTTAATCACAGGTCTTGGAGAACTTTGAAACCAGCTCATTACCAAATTCGAAATTAAGTACGATTTTCGCATTTAATTCGTCCTACTTTTGTTCCAATTTTAATATCCGCAATCGTAAATCCTATCGTTAACTAGTGATAGATGCTATTCGCATTTAAGAATACGGGCCCTACATTTAAGACAATAGTGTCCAGGTTTCGCGCGGCGGCTCGCGATATTTTCTTCACATACCGTGAGCAATTCGGCCTGGTCCAGTTACGCAACCCGCCAAAAATTTACAGGACTTAAAACAGAACTCTGAAATTGGTCTCAGAGTCAACCAGGGGACCGTGACCAACCTCATACAATCCACCAAACTTAGGTCCTATATGAGAACCTTGAAGCACGGACCTGGCAACATGCGGCGCCCACAATTCAAATTTCTCGGTACGCCACTGCGCTTAAAACAAATGTGAACTTCCATTTTCCTAATACTCAAGCCTAACTCAAGTCAGAAATTACCGTCACCAATTTTTACGTATGGACCACAGGATAAAATGATTGTGTCGCATTAAAAACAGACTCGACGGTAAATTTTTGATCGTAAAAATATTTCAGATCGAGTGTCGCGGTGCGATACGTATGGGTGTAGTTGGCGACGGCGGCAAATGGATTTGCGCTCCGTGGCAGCTGCCCACCGGTTGTACCATCGTGTCGCTCGGGCTTTCAACCGAAGTTAGCTTTGACGTTGAAATCAGCCGGATTCTACAAGGCAGGTGTCGTATTTTTGGATTCGATCATACGTCATCGCGTAACGTTTATGCAAACGTTGTCAACGGGCAATTTTATGGTTATAAAATTGGAAATAGCACAACTGCTGACACGATGACAATTATGCAATTAATGCAATTACTTTCAATTAATTACATTGATGTACTTAAAATAGATATAGAAGCCGCTGAAATGCCGGTATTAAATGCACTACTGGATGAACAAACTGACAAATGTGTTGACGACAAAAACTGTAGTCAGCAAATTGAAAATAATAAAATTAATCCCGAAACCAGTCAAATATGTCAGATTTTGCTCGAAATTCACGGATGGCCAAACGCTATGGGTTGGCGGATGCTGTTGGTCAAATTAGAAACGGCAGGATTTCGAATATTTAAAAAAGAAGTCAATCCGCTGGACGCAAATTGTATTGAAATTGCGTATATACATCGGACTTGTAAGAATCGTTATGGAGTTTCAGAAGCGTTTTTGATGAATTTTAATCAATAACGAGGAAAAATGTCAAGTACATCGTAAATTTTGACTAGTCGGTCGGCATCCAGACGGTATTAAAGCGCATTGTATAAAATAACAGCAACGAAACACTAATAATGGTCAGAATAAACCAGTAACAAAAAGCAAATATTTAAAGTACAAATGTTTAAAGCATGTTTTATTTTTCTGCCAACACAATTGTGAATTATGATTAATATTCACTTCGCTCGTTACATTTTGTTGAAAAATGCGAAAGCACCCAAAATTCTAGTCTAAGGTGTCGGGTTTAATAAAGCATGTTGGTAAAAACACTTAATTCATTGAAACACCGCAGTTGACTGGTTTGATAAGAGTATTCCTTCCATATACTGGCCCACGTAATTCATGAGCAGAGCGTTTTTCTGCGGGACTGCAATAAAGTAAGCTTTAGCTTTAGACTAATGCTTTTTGCTTCGGCTAACGTTTAGTTAGGTAAATGCTCATTCTTACGCTTGGGCTTGCTTACTAAGGGTTAGGCTTAAGAATATGCGTACACTACTGTTACAGGAGCGTTCTAAACTTTGGCCCGTACACTATACTAAATATGCGTTTTATTTAGAGTTGTTGATTTATTAAAATCGTTAATGTTGAACGAAAAGTACAATGATTTTGGAATTTTGCTCAAGGTTTAGAAATTTTGCGAGGTTGGAATTTATAATTTATGAATGCGGGATCGATGTAGTAACCTGAATATCAAGGTACAACCGGAAGGTCTGCCTTCAGCTCTGAATCCGGCAGAAAATCGCCCTCCGGCGACGGTTCCGGCTACGGTAGATTTTTTGCCGGAGGTTCTGATTTCGCAGAAAATTAGCGTAAAGTCAAACAACATAACAACATATTGCACATATTGGCTAAAATTAACTAATTAACCATCATTTTTTACTACATAATTTCGTACCGAAGTTGTCGGTATCTCCCCAGGCAGAAATAATACCGGAGCCGCAAGTCGATTTACTGCCGGAGACGGAGGGAGATCTCCGGTTGCGCCCTGTCAGCTAGAAAAATTGCTAAATATTTCCGGGTGCAAAAGGGTCCCCGCCCTAACTGGTTGAAACAAAAACCGCCGATGTTTTGAAATACGTCTGGCTTCTCGCTCATTTCGTTCACAAGTTTTTGACACTTCTCCAAATTGTCGTGATTCTTTTAATGGCTTCACATACAACACAGACATTAAAATAAATACCAGGACACGCGTTGAAATATTCAAGAACGGCAACAAAAATACTTTTGAAGTGAGCTGTGCCGTGTTCTGTCTCATTTTGTTGGAGCATATGAAGATTGTATAAACTTTTACCTGAAATGTGAGTTGTTCAGCTAGCTTAGCAGAAAATGTCACAAAAATTTCGCACTACGCGAGAAATTTGATTCACGCTAAAGATGGTTTCACATTCTAGATCCACCATTTTTCAAGTTTTGTGTGAAAATATTTTTGGTCCGGTGTCCAGTGGTCCATACAGCTAATAAACATGAACGACTGCTCAGTTCACTTCAGATCAAACACGGAAAAATTTTGGACTGTTGGGGCCCCCGCCTTGGAGTTTGGCGTGAGCCCGCACCCCTGTCTGCTCTGGCACTGGTTCTTTTGTAGCAAATCTTGACAATTAAATGTTTAATACTCTGTCCCTTAATACACTAAACGTTATCATTTTTGCCGAACATTAACCCACAATTTTGAAGCCAGCAAGCTGGCAAATGAATACGTACCTACCTATGCAAATATAACAGTACATGACCGTTCTTAGTTTAATCGTAATTGGAAAGTTTTAGATGCTTTGGGCGAATTGGTGAAGTTTATTTGTACTGGTAAAAGAACTCTACCGGCCCTACCTTGTGCTTGAAATCAGGGTTCACATATCGGCGCTGTTTATTTGTTTCGTCTACATTTGTCTATAGTACAATGTGGCTTTTGTCTGCGTTTTCGTTCAAACTTTCATTTGTGATAAATATTTGCTACGGCTCTGAAACTTTGCAATTCATGGACTTTGCTGCTGAAATTCGCTATTTTTCGCTTGGAAAGAAATGATAAGTTGATGAACTGTATTATATGCAGAATTGCAGATATTTAATAATAAAAAATAGGCCAAGCCTGAGCCAAAAATTATTCTAAACCTTTTAAGCTTCCTTTATTCTAGTCCGACCGAATAATGTTCCGCCCCTAACCTTACGTGATCATAAAATTTGACCAATGTAAATAACAGGTGTGGAACAGTATTATAAGCACATTCCTGAGCCGAAGCCTAAAGAATGAGCATATTTCTAAGCCTAAGCCAAGCAAAAAATTAGTCTAAAGCTTAAGCCTACTCTTTTCTAGTCCTACAAACATGGGTCGTAAAATTTGAACCCGAGCAGATTCAATTAGACTCCAAATCTATTGGTAGCCAGAACAAATTTTCAAAGTTTTCCAGTTAAAAATCCGCCATGACACATCAAAATCTATAATACTGTTATGCTCATTAAAACTTCTCGAGAAATTTACTTTTAATCATAGTCACTCAAAGCAAGAAGAAGTACAATTAAGCACAAATAATTTATCGGTGTTCATGCAATATATACAGCGGTTTAGCCTCCTGCTGCTCAACCGTTCCCGGCTGAATGTTTCCTGTTTAAAACTGAAACCTAATTTCAAGTAGGGTTTGAATCCGATTATCGCGAATAAAAGGCATTTGTTACTGCTAATCTCTTAGAGCTCGACGCGCGAGCTCTAAAGGCTCTCACATCTTGGGAAATTAATTTGATTATGCTCATTTACGTAATAATTTATTGTTGACTAAATTGATCCTTTACTGTTGACTAATTCATCCTTATATATATTATTTCGTGTACGCAGTTTGCGTTGAAGAGCTGTTATACTATTATATTAAGTAAAACGTTGATAAGGGCCAGATCACTTTAACCAGCTCAACATTAACAACCTGAAATCAACGTTTTAGTTAATTACTACCTACTCATCAAGAAGCTAAAATCGTCCACAGAGGCTGTGGCTTAGGCTTAAGAATCTGCCTATACACTGCTACAGCCCTCACCTATACATTGACTACAACGGTAACCAATGATCACGCAGCCAACACATATTTTGCTGCACTTGACTATCAAATCAAATTAGCAACACGAAAGTTTAAAACATAGTTTCACACCATTCTCAATCACTGCTCAACTTGAGTTTAATTTGATTAACGGAAAATCTTTATGATACACAGACGGATCGATCGTGCTTGCGTTCAAATGTTGTCGAGTTTCACAACATATTAACTCCACCTGAAAATCAAAATAATACACAACATAACACTAACATTTGACGCATTAAAACACTTTTTTAGAATGCAAACATGCTTTCTTAAGAGTCACGGCGAATGTAAATATTAGGGGCGGAATGTTTTTCTGTGGGACTGACATAGAGTAAGCTTAAGCTTCAGACTATTAATTTTGCTTAGACTAAGGTTCAGGCTTAGGTTAAGGCTTAAAGTATAAGCCCATTACACTTAGGCTTAGGTATAAGCTCATTCTAACGCGTAGGCTCAGCTATAAGCTTATTCTTACACTTAGGCTAAGGCTTAGGAATATGCTTATACTACTGTTACGTCCCTGTTCTATACATTGGTAAGTGTCAGGAAATAGACAAAATTGCACATTATCCCAAGTCATATCCAAGCTGATCTTAACCATGATGGCCCTTGTAAAGATCAGGCGTGAAGAGTATTTCTATGGGACTAGACTAGAGTACGCTTAAGCTTTAGACTAATTTTTTGCTTGGCTTATACTTAGTCTTAGGCTTAGGCTGAGGAATATGCTCATTATTACGCGTAGGTTTAGGCTTAGGCTTAGAAATATACTTATAATATAATACTGTTCCGCCCCTGTTCTTTACATTTGCCGCCGTGTGTTACACCATGTATCAATTTATTAATAATATATATTGAAACAAGCGAAGTATGGGAAATCTGCTCTGAAGAGCTACTGTAACTAGCGTGACGCATGTTAATTTTGAAGTAGACCAGTCTGGGGATGGAACAATTAGAACATTATCGTGAGCGTAATCCTGTGATTAACACAAAAATTTTGCAAAAATTTACCCCTCCACTAAAGTGTAAACTTGAATGTTTGCTTATGAAAGTTTTAGGTTGACAATTGCCGCGAAAAGTTTTCCTTGTTAGCTCTTATAAAACTGTCCGAAACATTTCTCGTAAACCTATGCCTTAGCCTAAGCGTGAATACAAGCCTTCGTAGTCCTAAACATAAACCTAGCAAGCCTAGCATGACCCTTTGGCCTAGTCTAGTTACGCACTAAAATGCAATAAAATTTAAGCAAAACAAGAAATCAAAATTACCATTCGAATGAAAAACGCAGTCTCCTTTGGTTGTTCATTGTATCTCTCGTAAACGTCCAAATTTTCTTGTAGCTTCAGGCTGAGCGTATCATAGTTCTCACGAACAACAGAAAGAACCTAGAATCATTTAAAATTTAAGTATTATACAAAAATTCAAAAATCATCGGAACGTTTTATACACATTTACCTGTTTGCCACAAAACTAAACTAAACGTAAATCTTGTCGCGTACATAATGTTATTATAACAAGATTGTATGCATGAATACGTCGCTCATTCATTAACTTAGGTTGCAAACATAGATTCTCGCCTAAGCTTAAATCCTAAGTTTTGCTCCTAAATATATATTATATTATATAATATATTATATTATAATATTATATATACAATACATATATACTAGTGAACCTTTCAAAACCAATATAATATACGTCAGTTTTACCCACTTTCGCATTTCAACAACTACTAAACCAAGTATAAAACAACAGCTTCACTGTCTTTCCTATAACAAAATATTCACACGATGTTTCAAATTTGATTGCCCTACTTCTAAACAAATTTTGAAATCTGCATTTGTTGCAATACACAGACTTGAAAACTTATTGCAAATTGGTGACAGGGATTACACACATTTTAGAATATGCATCATACTTGCAGCAACAAACTAACCTGGTGTTCAGTCAAGCTCGCAAATCCAGTGTTCACATGCTGGTCAATTTTAGGAGTAAAATGGTTAATAATAGCCCTTAAACCAAAAACAAAAATGAATAAATGTCCAGACGTGCATTTTTTAAACTGTTCTAAGATTCACGCCAAAATATTACTACTAGAAGCCACATAAGCTGTCATATGAAGAACGCAAATTTCAGCAGAGAAATAAACTACTACCTCTGCTAAACCAAGGATTCAATCTAAAACCATTTTTAGAACGAAACAAAAAGTTGTACGTGTACAAGCAATTAATCAGCGCAAACACTGAAAAATAGTGATCAGTTTGCAGCAAATTAGTACTCAATCCAGCTCTTGTGCACCTCACCATCCGTTTTCGAAAGTTTCAGATTTTGGTATAACTTAAGCTTAAGATTCAGGTTAGGAATAAAATTAGGGTTGGGCTCAGGCTTAGCCGTGAGCTTGCGAGGAAAGTGTACAAGAGCCCGCAATCCAAAGCGACATAATTTGTAGGATACACAACAAATTTACCGTATATTGACCAATTGGCTGCAGAGTTTCAACGCTGAATGCTTGTGTCCGCCATCGCTCGACGTATATCTTAGTGCTAAAACAGGAGTGAAGTTTAAAATTAAAAATTCCTAAATATGAACATTACTTGGTATTTGCTGACTTTGCACAACACAAGTGTCCCCCACACGTAATGGCTGAAATAATCGAATCGGCAGACGCTTATGTTTAGGAACAAAGTAACCAATAATGTGGGGCGAAACTTTTGCCTTCTATCAAATTAACACTAGTGTGGGGAAAGTAAACAAGTACCGAATACATACCTTGCTGTTTGGCAACGAAATAGTGGTAAACAACACAACAACACTGTCTTCTCCACTGCAAGTTACGTATAAAACTTTGCTATACAGGATTTTCTGCCGCATGCAAGGACTAAATTAAAAAACCGAAATTATGCACCTGTGTTTAGAATTTTCATCTCTTGAACGCAGTTATTCCAAAAAATCTGAGCATTGAACTTACACATCGAATAAAGGCTTTCAAACACTTCCGCGTTCCGAATGATCTCGTAATAAAGCTCATCATATGTCGACGGACTTGGTAGAAAGCTATCGCCAAACGTAATGAACAAATTCATTATATTCACTACCTAAAATACAATTTGGTACATATTAAACGTACAAAAAACCGCTGAGAATTTTAATCTAGACTGAGCTCAAACTGCTACGTAGTGTAGCAAATAGATATTGTGTTAATGCTTAACTCAGCAAACAATATTATAACAAACAGTCAGCTTTGTTAATGCTTAACACAGTAAATACCTTCTGGGCAAGAAGAAAAATATCAAACTTCAACACCAAACTTGACTCCTGGTTGACTAAAAACCGAAGCAATGACGTCAGTGCTATAATAATAACGGAACCATATAAGTACGATTAATTAACAAACAAAAAATATATTCGAGTAGTGGCGTAGTAGAGCTCACTGATGGAGTCTAGTAAATAATAATATGGGTGAATAGTTTGACCTGAACAACTATAATGTTCAAGTTCAGCAATGGACAGCTGAAACACTATGGTGACTGCTGTTTATGACAGCCCAAACAAAATCCTACACCAAAACAAACATTCATTCCCGTATATTGCAAAACCCTGCTATGTTTCGACAACTTCCAATCAAATGTAGTTTGATTTAGTGACCATGTCGCCGTTAAAAGTATCAGATTACATTGATAAAAATAAGATTGTAAATATATTATTATGTATATATACGTACAATTGACCAATTCACGCCAGCAATACTTCAGACGCACACGGCATTTTTTCTGATAGCACAAAATGCGATGAATAACTCCAAGGCAGTGACTAAAATAAATATGAAAACAACTTCAATTTTTAGCTTAAGATTTATGCTTATGATGGTGATATACTTAAGAAAATTTCGCTCATCTAAATTTAAATACTAACCATGCTACTGTTTCTAAATCATTAATCCCTGATCCTATTGTTCTCCGTGCAGCCCATCTTCGGCGTCAATGACTTTTGACTTACATATACAGATGATAAGGCAGTCGTCGCATCATATGCGTTAGAACAAATTCAACACAAAGGTCTAACACACCACAGGCAAGAGGTCGGCGCCGATTGTGAACTTGTTTATCAAATCCTGCCCGACGGTGCCTCATTGGCTAAAAACAAAATAAAAAACCAAGACAGTGTATTCAACACGCTGCGTCGGAACACCAGCTGTGGTTTATTCGGTAAAGGATGCCCACACCCACTAAGCCCCCTGGTTTGATCCCGCGCACAATATTCAGTCCCCGGGATCAGCATGCTTAAGATTTTAAAACCAATATACAATTTTATTGCCATAAATCACTTCACTTGACACATGCGTGTCGGCTGCGAGCCTGGGTATCGGATGAATTTCCACCTCGCCGCGACACGCTATTAAATGACCACACGAACTAAACTACTAATTTGAACTACCAGTCGTAGTGGGACTACATTTATTGAGCGAAGCTCGAACACACGTAAGCAATTAAGGTAATATGCAAATTAGTTATTAGCGAACTATTCATTTATTGGTTTTGGAGGTTTGTAAGCAATTTCCTCAGATTCCTCGCACCCAAAAACCCTTCAGCCACCCTATAATTTTTGGAACAATTTAAAAAGTCCTAATTTTGTCTTGTCAATTAAGCTAATATGCAAATTAACTATTAGCTAACTATTCAATTATCGGTGTTGGAGGTTTGTAAACAATTTATTCAGATTCCTCGCACCCAAAACCTTCGGTGAGCCCTAAAAATTATTGAAATAATTTAAAAAAGTCATAGTTTAGCCTTGTTAATTAAGCTAATATGCAAATTAGGTATTAGCTAACTATTCAATTATCGGTTTTGGATGTTTGTAAACTTTTTATTCAAATGCCATGCACCTAAAAACCCTTTAGTGGTGAAATTATATTGCTTTTAACTTAAAAATTAGTGAAATATTGTCAAAAGTCCTAATTTAGGCATATAACCTATACTAATATGCAAATTATCTATTAGCTAACTGCTCAATCATCGGGTTTGGAGGTTTGTAAGCAGTGTACGTAGATTCCTTGCACCCAAAAACCCTTTAATGCTAAAAGTAGATGCTTCTAAGTATAATAATTAGTGAAATATTATGGAAAGTCCTAATTTAGGCTTATTTAATTATGCAAATTAGCCTGTAGCTACTAAACAGCTTGCAATTTTAAAACCCCAATGCGAAGTTAACACCCCAGGATAATTGGCTTTCAAACAAAAAAAAGTTTATCAAAATCGGTTCAGCCGTTCCTGAGATTCTTTTCGGACGGACAGACGGACGGACGGACATCCACCTTTCGACCCCCAAGTACAAAACATAAAACGCTTCGCGAAACTCCGAGCTTCGCTCGGAGTTTCGCTTCGCTCAATAATTAAGAACAGTATGCTATAAAAACAATATTCTAAGTAGAGTGCACTATCTTACTGCACGATATAGTAGAACAGGAAACGTCATATTGCTGTCATGCATCAGAGTATTTGCGTATTGGTCCTAAAACAGTAACCACCAAAATAGCTTATAAAGTTGCAGCAAACGCCTTCAAAAACATACTTAAACCAAAAGATGGCAAAGCATTCTAAATTAACATCACAACACCATTATTGTACATATTTCAAAGAAACCCACCACAAAATGGTCATAAAACTATAGCATTCAAAAATCTAATATGCAACTATTTAAATTAATTTCATTTGGCTAATCAAAACCTATACAGTACGCAGCCCAAACATTTTCTAATAAACACTGCTTGCATCTACGTACCTCAGCTACGCACGTCAAAATAATCATGCATAGTTTGGCTGCATTTTGGTTTCGCTCGCCTGTAATCCAACAACACAAAAGAAAATAATATGGACACAAGCAAAGCACAGAATCCGAACAAACTAAAAATATAAACCTTAAACAACAAATACAATGTGATTGTAAACTCTGATTCTCGAACATTACCCTTTACACAATGACAAAAAACACAGCAGTACTACAGAAACCATTTGTTTCAAATCTACACGTCGTTGCAAAAATCAAAGCTCAACCTATCCACAAAATAACGTATCCATTTCCAGCAAACCGTTTAAAGCAATGGCCGAACAACAAAACTTAACGAAACGTCAACAACTGGCGCAGTAAAAATAAACGGGATATTTAAGAATAAGTCCAAAATGTTCAAAAAGCTTTCCTCAACCAATCAAAGAAAAATTGAAAAATATAAAAATTTAAACTAACTTTTTAAATCTTGCATAATCACGCTGCAGTACGTCAGAAACGCTACCAACAAATTAGTCGGATATTCAACAGGAACTTTAGGATCTGAAAACAAACGAAAATTAGTTAGCTATTTATGCATCTTTCGCAATACGAAATTTCATTTTGCCACCAAAAACACTATAAGGTAGACTGGTTAACACGTGTCAATTTTCAAAATTGTCATGCGTTAAACTTGCTCTAGCGCAAGAATTGCGATAACTCAACCTTAACCCGTGTCACAGTGCGATAAGGTACAGTTAACGCATGACAATTTTAAAATTTGACCATTGTAAACCCAAAATTTTTTATGGTGAACGATGCATTATGTACTATCCAGCGTCTAATTTCCATTTGAGCGACCAAGTTATTTCACAGCCTGCGGTATGTCTAGTCGGTTGCAAATTGACTGAGTAGACATTTAAGATGTCCCGGAGCCAAGTTTTTATATACAATTCTTAATTGATTTTGAAAAACAATCCTATCACGCTCGGTTTTCGTTTCAACAATATGAAAATCACAAGAAATCCCTGTACATGGTATTTTTTTCATACTCCCGCGGTTAGCAAAACAAACGGCACAATTGTAGATTGTTTATTTGCTCAAGTTAATAGATATATTTACGCGCTCAAATTTGGCCCCTGTTGGTTTCGGCCCCGGTCCCTGTAAAAAAATCCTGGCCCCGGTCCCGGTAAAAAATTCTGGCCCCGGGGCAACTCTAAAGATATCACAATTTATGAACCGCAAAAGGGTAGTTTTCCAATATCTGCATTG
This sequence comes from Enoplolaimus lenunculus, assembly GCA_030248215.1. Taxonomy (NCBI): domain Eukaryota; kingdom Metazoa; phylum Nematoda; class Enoplea; order Enoplida; family Thoracostomopsidae; genus Enoplolaimus; species Enoplolaimus lenunculus. The sequence goes on from JASANG010003148.1 coordinate 86,406, forward strand.
TACAACTAGACTATGATAGATGGCGTTAAGCTTTACTTACAATCTATTTAGTAAACTACGTAGCGATAAGTACTCCCCACATTTTACGACATCTTAACCACTACTAAGAATTCATTTGCAGCGAAATTTTTCAAAACAAAACGATTAAAAGCCGTATAATACCGAATTTGAAGATTTTTTATTACAGTTTATCCAAAATAGTGCATTATGGCTAACATCACCGACTAAGATGAACTTCACGTAACATTAAACTGCTCACTAGGAGGGTTTAAGCTTGCATCTTCTGTTACGTTTTCGGTCGAAGTTTCCGCTGGCATCTGAAAAATAAAGCGATTTTACCAATAATTTAACACATCGGAACATTTCCGCATACCGCTGCTCTTCAATAAAATTCTGTCGAATAATTAACTGCACCTACACTGAACAACTGAAGCCGAGATAGGCCGTCAAGAACGAATCATACTTCCTAATCTTGAGAGAAACTTAATTTGTTGGAACCATTTCAAAATATATATATATATATTTAATTATCCACTTACATGAGTGAGTGTAGTAATGAAATTTCGGTTTAGGTGCACTGTTTCGTACATCGCCAAAAGCATCGATTCATCAGATCTAAACATAACAAATAACAATTAAACATTCATAATAATAACAACAATGATAAAAGTACACAACAACAAAAACAAATTTCTAAAAATAAACATTGCCAGCAAATAATTACAAAATACAACAGGTACAACCTTTGTTCGAAGTAGTCGTTACAAACTAGGAACATGAATTGAAGCTATCGCATAATAAATTTTTCCGCACCGAAATATCAAGAAACTGTGGACAAAGCAACACGGCAACGTTCTTAAAAACTGAAGTAATATACATATCAAGAAAAATTATGAACGTAACTGTTCCAACAATAATTGTACTGTAGCCACAATATGTACTGAACTACTTGCTATGTTCAATTGAATCTTTTACAATATATAAGATTATAACTGACAGACTAAACGCGACTAACTTGACACTGCTTAGAGAATTGTCTTGCGGAACAAACATATTTCCGACCTAACAACAATTATCGCAAACAAGATGATTAATCAAAACAATGTACAAATATGTAAATAAAACATCATAAAATCTAGACGCTTGTAAAAACTCAACCAAACAGTCTGTGTATTCAGGATAATACAAGACGAGTTACAGGACATATTCGCTATAAATTGCTGGATGAAATAATAAAACATACAAAATCCCCTGCTTAAAGCCCCAAAAACTAAATTTTTAACCTAAAAATACAAACCATTGTAGTTAAAGTAGACAGTATTCCTGACGGTTCGGTGTCTTCAAAATTCTTCAAGATCTTTCTAAAAAGTTTAAATAAATCGAAAGTTTATTTAAAACTCAAAATCAAGCATTATTTACTTAAAATATTTAAAAACATCAAATGTGTTTCATTCATAGAAAAGTATCAAGTTTCTTAAATATGCAGAAACAATATAAAAGATACGAAAAAAAGCTTAACGAAAGCATCAAAACTAACTTGTTATAGCTAGACAACACCGACGAAATTACGTGACTGTATCCCTGAAAAGATAAATTTTCATCAACACCAAAATCAGACTAATCATTTCCTAAAAGAATATATCATGCCTCCGGCTGATTTATACATCATTTCACTGAAATAATTGATAAATCAGGGAAAAGTCTAAATACGCCAATTTTGCAAAATTTCTTCATCGCTTTATAGGCAACAACCACACACCTATCGGTTACAGGCTCGGATAGAATTAAGCGTTTGTGATAGAGATTTGAACTGCTCGCGATACTGGTCAAAACACGTACACGTGTTGCTGTTGTTACACTGGTGGTAGTGGTTGTTGTTGTCGTTGTGTGAAGCGCTTGTAAACACGGTTGCAACCATTATTTAAAATGCGACTGCAGTTGCGACTCTACACGAGACTAGTCTCGAGCAAAAACAATTTGTTTCACTATTATAAAACGTGACTGCAGACGCAGTCGCAATGACTGCGAACTAAATTCTGTCCGTGACTGTATAAACAAACAACTCACATGATACACAGTAAACATAAACATACATTTAAAGCAAGATCATCATCCAAAATCGACAGCTTCACAATATAAGGATTCATGTTCTGAAACAAAAGTAAACATAATAAAAATTAACGGCACATTTAACTATACCCAGCTGGCGTTAGCCTTGATTATTCGCAAACCTTCAGCTTCAATCATCCAAAATTAAAATATGAAATCCTTTATTGCCCAACTACAAATCGAACTTTTTCAATTGCATCTGAATTTTCTGATTGCGGCCAGTCTCATCTAAAGTCGTGGCTATAGCAGCGTTTACATACATCCATACGATTGATAATTAAATGCAAGGCAACTGTGGGTGTAGTTGGGTTACGGTCTCAGCAACTTCGACCAGGTTTAACTGCACCTGTGAGCGATTACATGCAAGAAACGAACGATCGCGATCAGAACCGTGGTTTGAAACGCGATCGCTATGACAGTTAATTCTGTCCGTGACAGTACATACCTCATATTTTCTATAATTAATGAAAAACGTTAGCATCAGCACTGAATTGTGACCCAAATGCTGGCGAAGTTGAACTGATGACAAAATCTGAAAAATATTAATTTTGAATAAACTAAAGTAGTATTCAGCAAAAATGTTTCAAAACTTCAGCTTTACCAAAATAAAATTATTGCTAACGGAGAATTATAAATACACAATAACGCTTGTATATTCATTCAAAATGTGGCGTTCGATTTAATATTTTAGTCCAGGGTAAAACCAATTTACGACAAAACAACACTTTCAACCAAGTTGAAAACTCGCCTCGATGAGCGTTTCAAATACTGAGTTAATCATGAAGTACTCCAACAGAGCATTCTGACTAATGTTGTCTGATACCTAAAACAACACAAAGCTTACAAATAAACAACATTTAAAAAACCTTTCAGAAAAGCATCTTAGCAGAAGTAGACGACTGCGCTTATGATTCGCTTATTTTTAATCAAAATTCAAGCTATAAAAACGACTAAACTCTGTTGCAAAACTTACCGATGCAAAAGTCAAAAACAACTTTAAACACAAATGTTTCAATGACATAGGATGACTGCTGACAAGCAATTCGCATAGACGCTCAATTAATATCTGAAAAATATTTAATTTTTACACATTATTTTCAGTATATTTTCAATTAATGTTTTTAAATTAATGCTTAATAAAGACTAAGTTGACAATAAACCTTCCGCAAGTTAACCCTTGACTTGAGACTAAACCTGACACAAAACTTTATCCAAATTGAACCTTAGTCAGCTACTTTTTAGTGCCCTAAAACTTGAAAACATTATTGAGTGCTGAACAATTTAAGTTTGAATAATTTTTTTCACAAGTAAGAAAATCCGTAAACTTTCGGTTAATGCTCTTAGATTAATGCTCAATACATAAGAAGTTGACAACCAACCTTTCCCAATAATAAACCTTGACTTGAGCCTAAGTCTTCGTACACAACCTGACCCAAAACTAAATCCAAAATGATACTACTTAGTCAGGTACATTTTAGTGCCTTCCAACTTGAAAACGAAAGTGAGTGCTGAAAAATTTAAGTTTGAAATAATATATAGTATATTATAAAAACCTTCATTTGATCTTCGGCTCTGTCAAATCCAATTAAAAAATCAATCATATCGTAGCCCAGCACCGATTTGCGACAAGCAGCTGTTGCATGCACAATTCCGCAAAGCATCTAAAACCACGTGTAATAACGTTCAATTATGTACCGATTGAGGGAGAACTAAATTAACCTCAAACAACGAAACCATGAAATTTAACCTAATTTATCAACTACTACAACAGAAATTTCAAAACCGCATTACAAACTCAAGCTTCAACATTAGCAAAGGCAAAAACACGGAATATACGCTCATTCATGCTTAGTTGCGCAATGAAAAACTAAATTACCAGTCGTAGTGGGACTACATTTATTGAGAGAAGCGCGAACACACGTAAGCAATTTTGGTAATATGCAAATTAGTTATTAGCTAACTATTCATTCATCGGTTTTGGGGGTTTGTAAACAATTTATTCAGATTCCTCACACCCAAAAACCCTTCAGTCACCCTAACAATTATTGAAATAATTTAAAAAGTGTGTTAATTCTATGCAAATTAGCTAGTAGCTAACTATTCAATTATCGGTTGCACCCAAAAACAACTAATGCTGAAATTAGATTGCCTGTAGTAACTGTAATAATTAGTGAAATAATGTAGAAAGTCCTCGGAGTTTCGCTTCGCTCAATAATTCCTAAAAATAACTAGTACAAACGAATGCACTTTGCGGCTCTTTAGTCTTGAAATTCCATACAGACTAATATACTCTCTTAAGCCCCTACAATGGTTGTTGTGCATGAAAACATCACCGGAAATCTGTTTCATACTCTCAATTTTTCGCTAATGGGGCACTCAATAAAAATGAACAAAACGTACGTGTGAACATACCTCAATTGCATTTACAGTTCGTATAGCAGGTTCTTCTTGAAGTTGAGCGACGCACCGACAAAACAACGCATTAACAACGAGCTTTGCATGCGACAATTTTGGTCCTGTCATTTCAACAAAAATACGTTCCAACTCTTTTGGTTGAGGCTAAAATACAACACCAGGGATGTATAACGAATACAAGGCGATAACGCGGAAGAGTAGGTCCAGCCGTCCGCCAAAATTCCTACAAGGACGAAACCAATTATGTACCGTTATCGTTTTTTACAATACACCGCTTGTCTTCTTGAGGTAGAAGAAACCATTTCGCTCTCTGAACGCACAATTTGTGAGTTTCATATCTTCCAAATATTATAAACTAGATTTAGCTCAATCCTGACTATTCTCAAAGTAAAACGAAGTTAATGAATTTTCCAGCTGTACCAATGAAAATATGTTGAACCCTAGCTACAGGCCAATATTCCCAAATGGCTCTAACTTGCATAGGTTGTAGACAGATAGTAAGAATAACGGAAACGGATTTCAATCAAAATAACTGAAACTGATAGCCGGTTACACTCTGGCTCAACCACCTATTACCAGTTGGCGATAGGTCTTGTAGCTTTTTAACTACAACAGCGAATAGCAAAATTAGCGACTTGGCACAAATGATGAACTTGTCACACTCTACTGCTGTATACAATATTTTACATGTGGCGAGCGCAGCCCGTCTGTTTGACAACTATTTACCAACTGGCAATAGCTGCAATATACAGCTGACACTACGGTTCCTAATTCTAGAATTTCTAAAATATTCCCATTCCCATATCACCTAAATCCTCAAACCCAAACACGAATACAAAATAACATCTTTGATTCAACACAACTAACATTTTACTCTTGTTATATTGTCAGGGACACTCTTTGTTGATCGTAACCTTAACTGCCAAAAACTAAACTTGAATCTACACCAAACTAACCGTTAGCAAAAAGAATTCATCCCAAAAATTAGGATTGTTCTTTGTTGGATCTTCACCCTGAAACAGAGTGGATAGCATCACCAAGTGTAATCCCGGTGTCACAATAGGCACATACAGCTGCAACGGTTTTCTATCATTATCTAACTAAGCGTCAACTTAACTCATTTGGTAACTTTTTGACAGCTGTTAACATTGCAAAAGCACGTAACCTCAATCCCTTGCGCTAAAATTGTTCTAAGGTGTTTAGCACGAATTATCGCTATCTGTTCAGCAGAGCATGCACAACTTTTAAGTGATGGCAAACGTTACCTTGAACAAATCAGAATAGACCTTCACCACTTTTTCAGTTAGTGGCCTTCCGTGAAACGTCTGCCCAAATGTTTCCTTCATGCTAGCACAGTGGATATTACAGCATAGCTATTGAGCAATATACCTGGTGAAAAACGCTAGTCCACACAGAACAAAATGTCTTAAAATTTAAAAATACGCCATAGCTTTCAACCTAAAATCTAATGTTTTCGATTTAAAACATATTATGCATATTCTTAAGCCTAAGCGTTGGAAGTGTTCAACACTGTGCACTATTAAGCCAAAGCAAAAAGTCTAAAGTCTCAGCCTAGTCTTTTGCAGTCCCACCAGAAAACGTCATAACCCTAATAGTACCATGGGCCACTGTGCTCAATGCATAATTTCAGCCATTTGTAAAGAAGTTCCACTTTTTAACAGATTCCGCTAAAAATGACATTGCGGTCTTCAGCGCATAAGGTTTATCCAAGTAATTATTTTCTCAGAAAGTAAAATATCTGCTCGAACCAGCATCCAGTACAAATGACACACGGGTAAGATCGCTTTATTTTACCATGATTCATTTTTGAATACAAGTCACAAATATATACGTACACGAGCACAAAGACTGACGAGGTTAATAAGAAAATAGGACTTTAATTTAATCTAACCCTAGAAACAACATAATGAACGGAAAAGATCGAACAGCATATGACATTGACTTACAAAAAAGCAAAAACCTCTTTCAAAGCTGTCTCTAAAAATTCAAGTAAAATAGTAAACCAAACAATATGTTTATCACAGCACAAAACAAAACAACAAAATCTTTAAATAAGTACATTTTAACCACAAGCATTATACTATTTTGCCGTCAAACAATCCTTCAAAAATATGTACATACGACGTGCATAAAATACTCAACAACTATTTTTAAATACAAAAAGTAGTACGGACGGCACACCTACATAGAACACGAGGTTAACATTTGACAAGCAGAACAAACGCATATAAATATTTTTCTAGTTCTTAAAAAACCTTTTCATAGTTGCTACGTTTTATAAAAAAGATTTAAAATTTTTTAGTGTCCTCCTAGCTCAGCTAAACGTCATAATTAGCAACTGCGGTACTGCATTAATTGTACATTACAAGGTCTATGTATCTGTACTAATACACCAATAACTAACTTAACAAACACCACAGGCGTATACAATGGTGAGGATATAGAGGAATATCTCCTTGAAATTACATAAGACAAAGAAGGTAGGCACCTTTAGCCGGTTTTAAGATACACTACAAACTTGAAAGGTCAACACTTTTTAATTATAATTTATTTATACCCTTCCGAAACACAATCCTGGCAACGCTCCAGGCAAACGCAACAGCCCAATAGCTTAACATCCGTTAAGGTTTAACTATAGTATACTCTTGCAGAGTATCGCAAGGTGCAACAGCCCGAAAGCGAAGAAACTGGAACGTGAGATGTCCGGAACTATCTTTCAGATCCTCTATATTCAAGCAAAAAACTTTAAAAATCAAGTATTCTGAGCCAAGGTATATCACATCCTCTTCATATATCTACGAATTCAAGTTCGAAAACACATTTCAGACATCGCGTCAAACCCGTATCCATTCACAGAACCGGCATCTATTTCCACCTGTACCACAAAAATGTTCATCTTCCCCAAAACATTTCCAGTTTTCCAATAACCATGTTCAGTTTTTTACTTAATTATCCATTTTTCTTCAATCGTATTCCTGGTTGTTCTGATCCAGTGGCGATCCAAGTTGCTCGAGAAATTGCTTCATTTGCTTCAAAATATCGAGTGCAGTCTCGGCAACTACTTTATCAGTCAGTGGATGGTCGACGATGGCTTGAATAACGCGTTGTCCGTCTTCGTGCGCAAACATTGGAACATAACGTGAAGCTGAAAGCTTGACATTATGATTTGCTTCTTGTCTCGAATGCAAATAGCGGATATTATCGAGTAGTCTTACAACGCTCTGAGATTTAGGCGGTTCGTTTTATTCAATTTGCATACTGTTCCTAATTGGCGATATGTTCTAGACTCAGTTGAAAATACGTTTGCTAAATTCCAGGAAAAAATTTTGTAAGCGTTATCGACCGGTTTCAAGTCTAAAACCCTCGCGGATTTGGCGCACTGACGCCACAAAAGTAGCTATACTACAAAATAACAAAATCTATCTGATGTCGAATTCATACAGCATATCATTCCAAAATCTGTTCTTATTCCACCAATTTACTCAGAATCCAATATTCCGGTCTGTCAACAAGATTTGTAGCTAGTGTGCAAAAAAGACATTGTGTGTTTTACCTTCAAAATTTCTTAACACCTTACCATTGGACTAGAACAAATTTTACCTATATTAAATTTTGCCACGACGTTACAGCTTCAGTTTCTTTTTTGACGCAGTTAACTTTAGCAAAACTACAAACTAAACTTACGATTTTTTGAACAAACATGACGAATTGCCCAAACAGCCCACATCTGTACACCGTGACTTCCAAACTTTGAAAGAAGCGGAAAGAATGGTTTGAAAGACCTGGAAAAGTAGTAACATCTTTAATGCAGTTAAAGTAGCAACAGATAGGTATTTAATCGAAAACCGCGATTCAACTCAATATCTCTAAAACAGGACAAAGTGTCGCAAAATAACCGAAATTCAACGAATTGCAGTCTTTCATGCAAAAATTATTGTGCAAGACTCGATCCTTTTCCAGTAAAATTAATACACCAAAACAGAGTTTTGTACCCAAAATCCTACCTGTACGCTACCATATCGTTACTCGGTTCTTTCCATTGACTAACCGTGTCATACTGAAATAAATCTAATCATGGATATGTTATAAAAACTTTTTAAATCTTCACAAAACTTCAACTGCGCAAAATACAAAATTTTTCGCTGACTGCGATAGGTTCCAACTACGTCGTGCGGATTACCTGTCCGATGTTCATAGAAACAATCCTGCGTTGGTTCTAATAGGGCTAGAACACACGTGGCATGAAAAACACTAATCCGTTACTCAGCCACCCAGTTGTGCTGCCATACAAAACGTTTGCACGGCCATGGAACTACCACGATACCTCCATCATATGCACAAAAACTAGATCGAGTACAATAATAATTACCAATTTCTGTTCGCACGTTTGAGTCGAGGGTGGATTTGTCCATATTTCATCGGCACACAAATGCGCTAAAATTCCTGCTGCAAAGTAGCCTACATCGATGTGTTCAGACGTTAGAAGCTGGCTGAAAATAGAAACAAAACTCATCTACCTTGTTAAAGCTCGAGCATCCAACACATAACTTAGACACCATTCCAGCATAAAATGTCAAATAAGTTATTTCTAAAAATTAACGCTAATTCACAAATTTGTTTGGTTTTCAAAAAATAGTAAAATTACAATATTTATTCGAAATGCCATAATTAAAGTAATTCCAGTTAATAGCACTCACGACAACATAAAAAATCTGTGACCTAGTAGGATTCTTAATTATTGTGTATGTTTTCAATCCCTAGTATGTTATGGGTCATATCATGTGGTCCAAACACATTGCGAAACAAATTAAAGGTACACGGTTTGATAAATTCGGTGCTGACAGAAATAACAATTTATTTCCATCTAAACATAATGCATACCAATAGGTTAAACCTATCAGACCTTGAGAATATCTTTTGCCTTCATGTATCAAAAGACGTCGTTAGACAAATTTACATTACTAGTTTAAAATAACTTAGTAAGTTACGATATTATAATTAATACCTACAACGCTTACGCCATTACCATATAGTAAACAACGTGCTGCTTCCAGTTAAATACTGTTTAATGGAGCGTACTTCCGCAACATTGTTCTGAAATATTACAAATAAACCAAACCTAAACTGTCAAATATAACAATGCGCTAGGAACATTGCAACCGCTTCGGCTAATATTTTAAGACAACCAATTTGTTAAAATAAATGTCGGTATTGTTAACTGTGCGTAGCACCTATAACCAACTGACGGTAAGTCCTCAAAAAGTTTAACTAATAAGCGCAAAGCTCTAAAATTACTCATACTTTACAGAAAATAGTCCCGTACACAACCCTGCAAATTTTGAGTTTTTCATGTCTGCCATAGTTGGTCTGCTTGAAAGCTTATTACTACAAGACAGTAGGTGCTTCAGTCATTTAAGAATTTGGCTTAACGTCATAGTAGCATTAATTGTACCGCTGATAAAATTTCTCTTATGAAAACATGGACAATAAACAAAAACCATACATAAAATTTAGATACAACATCACTTACCAAAAGTCCCAACACTTTGGTTTCAACTGACGAATCGTGATAAACCTGAAAAACATAATATGCCAATATCAGTATTAGAGATACTCCGGCTCAAGAAAAACTTCCGGCACCAGGACAACTATAACTATTATCATAATTGATAAAATAAAATTCGAGCAATATTTTTAAGCTATCGATATATGACGCTTTTAAAATTTTATTAATTTGTTTTGTAAAAAATCATCCATCTTAAGTATAATCTAAAGTTATAAGCTCACTTCTAAAACTTTCATCACTTTATCCAACCCATTCAAACGCAAGAATCGACGGCAAGTCTCCGGAGATTCATCTGTAACTTCAAAACTGTAAAGTAGCAAAAACAAAAGGAATACAGAAACTTTGTTTAAACTATAATAACTAAAATTGTTCTTGCGTAACGCGCAAAGTTTGGCACACACAAACGCGACACTTACTTTCTTTCTATCGAAGACAACAAACAAAATAATAACAAAATAAAGTACAAACCAAAAATATCTATACCAATCATATAAACGATCCATAACTCTAATATGTTACTAATGAAGTCAAAGAGTTTTTAAAAGCGGGCAGGTAAACTTTTTCTAACAAAATTATTTAATGCCGTCCACGTTTTTTTGACCACAGGACAGCGAAAATGTTCGCAGAACAGATACCTCCCAACTAGGGAAGTGTCGATTAATCGGCACCGGCATCGGCAAAAATTTTGGTATCGGCACACCCCTACTCCCAACCGTAGCTGTGGCCTTTACAAAAATAAAAAGACAATACAAAACATAACTTAAACACCTTCTGCGATTTCAAAAACCGTCTTTTTTCACGTTTTTCAAAAAGGCGAACGGTTTTGACTCTTTAAAATTACCGGTCAGGTTCCACAACGCGCTTAAAGTGAACTTCAAAGTAACATCTGTTGGCGGCTCAGGCGGATCCGCGTCAGCTCCCTGTTGAGCACGAAGCTGCCTCAAATTCTCCAGTGCCTCGTCCAACCGCCTCGAAATAATGTCCAGCAAAATCGTCATGTATTCTCTGTTGACGCCAAGTTGTGTTGTTTGTTCGGTGGGGATCTTAAAATAGCAACTGCGATTATTAACAATTGGAAAAACTTACAAGCACAAAAAACGTTAAATTGTAGCTAAATTTTAAATACGCGGTGTAAGAAATAGATAGATTAAATTTAATTAACCAAAAATAAATACAACAAACATTTTCACAATTTTTTCTGTGTGTTGTCTGGCAACTAGAACATCAAATCCCGTGTTCATTGACACTGATACCAAGATAGAAGCAATCAAACATCTCTTGGACAATTTTAAGGAATACCAGTTTCTACAAGCCAATCACAGAGTTAAGCACCGAATATTTACACTTAACACTCGCTAATCTAAAATGAGACAATTTGACCGGCGCAAAATTCAACAACCTCCAGTCCTATGCTTTCAGCATACCTTAGCAGCCAAAATCGACACAATCGCTACCGTCATCCGAGTTATTGCTAAGTCGTCTTTAAAAGCTACCAAAGAATCTAGTGCGTTACGGCAACAACGAAACTGGTCAAACTGCTAAAAACAAAGCAAATTTGTGTGTCGAGCATGCCACATGTAGGGGGAAACCCAAAACAGAAGTAATTTTCAGAGGAACATTCTAGAACTATTGCCCTGTACCGCTGCATATGCACTTGTCGAAGTTTACAACTGGCCCGACGTACCAAGTAAACCATAGGTTGAAGCGCAGCAGCTGGAGAGCCGTATATGTAAGGAAGACCGAAGATTTGATCGAGAGCAACAGGGTAGTAATGGAAGAGGAAATGAGTGCAATAGCACCTTGGGACAAGCGGCCGGTTAAAAACGTGGTGGAAACGGAGGTTGTTGTTTTTGTTGTGAACAATAAATTAAAGCAAGAATATACTTACTTTCAACCAAATATTACAAGAAAAATTTGTTATATATCGAAAATCCTAAACTTTTCCACTCTATCCTTCCTCAACCCATTTTATCTCAAGCTCACACCGCAACAACTTCAAAATACTTACCGGTGAGTTAAGCACCGAATCACTGCATAGCGTCAACCAAACATTCTTATGCAGCTGTAAGGTACTTCGATGACGTTCAATTGCAGTCATACTTGCATCAACTATACAGCGAACATATCGTGAGCATAACGGAGATGCGGCATTAGTAACGCCTGCCGGAGATTGATTATGAGGCGCTCGTGGTTCGTTTCGGCAATAGTTGTACAAACATGCAGTTCCAGCCATTTGTACGTTGATTTGATCAAGATGACACCGCATCGATAGTAGAATATGCTGAAAGAATACTGTCTGAAAGGGTACAACCGAATGTGTAGCTTAGGCTACGGCAAACAAACAATACCCGGCTTCGGCTCCTGCCAATCATCGACATTAGGTTTCGCGGATGGATCCTGTATTTACTAATTTATTGGTGCCTGAATGCACACTGGCACTTATCGGTAGTTGGCAACTAAATCTGGTATCTTTAGAACGAGGAGCAATTTTACATAACCTAATCCAATGCTGATAGTAAATCATTAGCATTATTGAAGGAAATGCAATCTTTAGGCCGAGTTTAACCCTTTCTTCTATTTCCCCTGAGACCTACTTTTATGCTAGGATTCGAACTCCGGTGACTGGAGTGGGAGGCGTATACCATCACCACTCAGCTATAGGAGCTTGACGCTCGAGCCCGAGCGGGCTCTCACGTCTTGTGGTGATTTAGTACTATGTATACGTGTTGCAATTGTTCAACACGGTGCGATATATATTATCTAACGCATATACACTGCGCTAAGTTGCCGATAGGCAACTCAATGTGAGAAGGGTTATAGATAGTAAACTGAAAATTTTTCGCTTAACCCTTTCTCACATGAATATTTTCTATTTCCCCTGAGACCTACTTTTATGCTAGGATTCGAACTCCGGTGACTGGAGTGGGAGGCGTATACCATCACCACTCAGCTACACGAGCTTGACGCTCGAGCCCGAGGGGGCTCTCACGTCTGGTGGTGATTTAGTACTATGTATATGTGTGGCAATTGTTCAACACGGTGCGATATATATTATTTAACGCATATACACTGCGCTAAGTTGCCTATAGGCAACTCAGTGTGAGAAGGGGTTAAAGAATTACCACTTGTAAACTTACCACAAAGCGCTACACCCATTGTTTTGTATACGTCAACAATATTACAATAACCAAGTTTCAACAACCCCTTCAATGACGCCATACCATTAAAAAGTTGGTTAAAAATTTGGTTAAAAATATAACACAGTAAACGTCAAAGACTGAAAATCGTGTACTTTCACAAAAACATTAACATCACAAAAGAAAAAATGCAAAAACTGAAAAATAGAAAAACAATTAATAACAATTAGAGCTTTGTTGTGCAATGAATTACTTTTGTTAATGAAATACCTTTAACGCGACGTGTATTTCATCGCGAGTAAAAGCTTGAAAATCAACGTTCATTGTTTGAAACAAGTGGAACAACACTTTGGCACAAAACGCTTCACGCCGATAGTAGGTTTTGAGTGCAGTCAAAATTTGAATTCGAGTAGCTTCTCCGCTAACCTGGAAGCAAACCAAACATGAGTTGGTTAACTGGTAAATAATCGGCGTTCATTTCTAAAACAAATTCGGGTTCGATTTTTTTTACCCTAAATTTCGGGTCCCCAGCCAGAGCCAGATTCACTTGTAAAATGCCGGGTCCGAGTATTAATTTTTCAATGTAGCAACTCAAGGTTACAAACTCTGATCACCGTTGATATGGACAACACATTTATTACGAAACGGAAAGTAACCAATTATTTCAAACAAATTGCCACCCCACATGAATCAACCCTCTTTATGTCAATTTACTTCCAACCGGCTTGTATCGGCAAATCCACTGGTGCCATCGGTCAGCCCTTTTCGATACTCTTCAGACGCATCGTCGCCCAAAAACAAATCAAAATAGCACGCGTTTGTCATGAGAAGACCGATATAACGCAACGATGAATGAGCTTTCAAAAATTGACTAAATTAAAAATATATTCGTAATAACTCAAAAACAAATTGAACAAGTAGAAACATAAAAGACTAACTAAATTCAAACTAGTAGTTGTATTCTCGTCTGTTCTTGTAGCACCTATTGCTAGTTAGTAATAGATTCTCAAACAATTGACCCGCTAGAGCTGCGAAACTGAAATTCTACACATTCGATGAATAGATCAAACAGAAAATCTTAGCCAAATCTCGAAATGCACCATGAAATTTTAAAACACAAGGTTTATCGTAAACTGGTGAGTGGTGATAGCTCCTACACACATTTAAGAATATGAGCACATGTCATTGCATGCGTACAAAAAAATTATCAGTAATAATTATAACAGCAGCTGGTCTGTGCTGCAAATGAATGCAAAACGTTTACAGTTGTTGTCCAGTACAGAAACAGTGCGGAACAGTGAAATACATACACAATACAATACATATGCTGTTCGGTATAGATCACCTTTGGGAGGCACTAATACTTGCAATTCCGCGCCGTCCGGTGCTGCAAGTCAAAAATTTTTTGTCTACACATTGTTGTGCGGTGCCATTCGGAAACTCATGTGCGTTGAGATGCGGTGCCAGTCGACTCCGAACGGCATTAAAATAATCAAAGCATTGTGGCACCATCCTTAGTTGTGCCATACAACCGAAAACCGATCTCTCGGTTATGCAAGTGAATGGTGAATAAGCAGGCAACTATAGAGAACTATGGTTATCCTCCACAGCATATATTCCAGATATACAAAAGATTCCTGACAAATAACATACCAGTTACGCATATGAGACTTGAAAAAAATTATCAAGCAGCCGTTTGCATTTTTATTTGAGCTGAATCTGAATCAGTAAATCCGCTGCCAAATGCACCTACCCTGATTGAACAAGAAAGTAACAAAAGCACGAAAACAAATCGCTTCAACTAACCTAACCAAATTGATATCAAACGTAGCTTGCGAGCCAGACGCGTCAAACACTCGCAAATGCGGCAGGATAAACCCTGGTGTATGAACAAGACCGGCGCCTAAAGTTTCCGCAACACTACCGGCTGACACATCATCCTTCACTTGAACCGGATCCGGATACACTGAGACATCAAGCAATTCAAGTTTGTTAAGCGCTTGTAGCGTTTCAAGTGTTGGCGTAAAACTATCGAAATTTAAATCAGCGAGCACAACACAGCGCAGAGTCGGATTTAACCGTTTTAGCACCGTGATATCGGTAACACGTGTAGATGATATATCCAAATATTCGATAAATCTGAAACGAATTCAATATTGCAACCGTTGTTACAGAGAAGAGAAACTTCTGTGTATAATTGCATCATTTTTTACAAAATGTACATCGAATAACGCTGGTAAAGCTTACTCTCTCTTTAAATTTGCGAGTGTTTACACTATATCTAAGTGAATCGTGTCTTTTGAGCAATTGCTCACGCAGCCATAAAATTGATACCGTTGAACTCAGCTGGACGAAATCTAGTAGTAAATGAAGCATTGTTACTCATAGCTCGGAGTAAGCAAACTGCATCTTATAAAATTAAAAGTTTACGTACTTCAAGTTGTCACAAATGACCGATAAATTTTCATTTCGTAAATACGAACCAGCCAAGCACAGAGATCTTAAATTTGGCAACTGTAACGCAATCGTTTCAGCTACATCGACTTTATACGACGCCTCGGTTTCTTTATCTGTAAATTACAACATTATCACTTCTACGGCAGTCATAAGAAAAAATTCATACAAATAATGTTAGTATATTAAAATTAAAAAACACAGTTAACACGAATTTAAGCTCAATTGTGATCAAAAAATCAATTAACATCAGATTAAGATAGCTTGATGCAGCCCGCTATACTTAGCCAAACAACTTTTGCGCAATATAAATTATAGGGGCCTACCCACTGGGTGAATGGAAACATACACACCGAGAGGCGTAGCCTCAAGATTACGATTACGCTTATGTTCAGATTTACGCGTAGGCTTAGGCTTAAGCTAAGATTTAGGCATAGGCTTAGTGAACAGGCCCATATGTAATTAACATGAGCCCAACTTTTTATACCATACACGACACCATAGCTATGCTGCTAACTGTAACAACTTACTTATTCTGACTAACTGAACATCTTTCAGTGTTCCTGTGACATTTAATCTGACCAGGGTTTGTTTCGATTCCGTTGCCAAGCAACGCGTTATAACATTATGTACATCGACTTTACTCAGATCTCGCAGCTCCAACGATGACACGTCATTATGTCGACTGAGAACCTAAAAGTAAAAAGAAGACAGTGTGTTTATTTAGTGTTTTTAAGTACATTTTGTACAAAATATCGATGACAAATCTTTGGCTGATGTAACGAACAGGTGCAGGTGCCGAACAGTAAGCACGGATCTAAGCCTAAGCCTACACGGGTACCTAAGCCCAAACGGTTTATTTGAACTTATATTGCCACCCTGTTGCTTAGATATAAATTGCGTTGATGCGTTAGTTTTACTTGTGATTCATCTCAATTGAACCAACGTAAACAAGTCAATTTTATGGCAATAGTTCGTGGTTTGTGTGTCGATCAAAAATAAGTTTATTACCTGTGAAATTTTGCCTCCCAATTTTGAGATCCTGGATAGGGCACTGCACACACCCATACTAGTAATAATTTTACAATATGCAAAAGTCCTTCCTAAGCCTAAGCTTAAAAATCTAAACCAAAGACTAAACAAAAGCGTAACCATGAGCTAATTTTATTATTACAGTCATTATGTGTACAGCAAAACCTTCGTCTGAAGTAAATAAGTACCAGGAAATGTTATTATCAAACGCCGTACCTCGAAATCCTTTGTCGTAACATTGCAATCAAAAACGCATACATTTCGCAACCGGGTATTTTCGGGCGTAAATTGACTCATGATATCACTCGTTAGCTCGCCTCGCTCGCAAAACTTTTCCAACAGCCGATCCGCGATAAAACTCGGTAACGGCACACGGCTGCCGCCATTAAGGATGCCACGTCCAGACCGGACCAACTTCTCGTCAGCAGACAACTGATTTGAAACTTGAGCGCATACCGTGTCTAAACACGACTGTTCCAGCGATGACGGGCTATCGTCCATTAACCGTACCATGCTTGCAAGTGTAAATTTTTGAATTTAGTAGTTTTATAAATTTCTCTAAAAAACCGAATTCATGTTTGCGATGAGTAGTCATCCAAAGTCTACATCGTAAGCTTAAAACCTATAAGCACGAGAGCTCGAAGCTGACTTTGCTATGTGGAGAAACTTTTCGTCACAGACTATCCCAGCTGTCCCCACTATTCCAATTATATTTGTTGTGTGCACTCTTGGGCACATTGCTGTCCCGCGAAAATGGGACGGCCGGCCATTCGGGCAAAATAGGCCAAGCACTAACGTGATTTAACCTATATGACGCTCAGAGTAACAATAATTACAGAGTTGTTCACATCCAAACACCGCAACACACAAAATAATTTACTGCAGAAAAAATGTTTCAGCTGAAATATATGTGTGTATACAAATTAAGTTACAAACACAGTGGAACATATACTGATACAATATGTACGTGAGAATAAGAGTATACGAAACGAACGACCTTGTTAAAACAACAATTAACAAACGAAAACACAAAAACAGCTAAAACAAGTTCATGTATACGCCACTAACATCCGAAGTAATCCCGCGACCATGATTTTCTTCAGTCTACGCATCAGTGTTCAACCAGAATTCCGGTTCCGCAAGAGAAACCAGACATTTTTCAGTATCTGATTCTGGTATTACAAAATATCTTCAATAATATTTTTTTACTATTACAAAATGATATTATGGGAACAAGTCTTCCACTTTAAGGTTCCGACAATCTTTTCTTTCAGTATTTCGTAATTCTGGCTGTACCCTGCTACGCAAACATCTCATTTCAAATGAAACAAAGCATAAGCATCAATCATCAACGCTCGACTGAAATTGCGGAATGGTCACATTTTACACTGTTCACAAACTGAGTCAAATTAGAGTCCGCCAGAGTCAATCGTGCGACTTAGTTTGTCGAATTTGATTCCGGCGGAGTCCAATTTGATTCCGTTTGTGTAATCCCGTAGAGCCTATTTCGGAGAGAGTCAATTTGACTCACCTTTTTTTGCTGTGTAGAATATGTTGAGCTCTTGTACACTTTCCCCTTCACAGACTTTGCGTGAGTCTCAAGCTTTAGTTTAGATTTCGAGAAAGGTTTCCCTACGCCTAAACCTAAACCTTTCGCTAATCCTTTACATAAACCTAAGCTTTAATCATAAATGAAGATGGAAATTGCACTACAGCCAATCGTTGGATACCAGGGTACAACCGGAGATCTGCCTCCGGCACACGTACAGGACAACCATAAAACAAGATACATTCCATACAAACCCATGTTCAAAATACACATAAAACTAAATAATAAAATTAAACAATATAATGAACAATAGCAAAAATAAATAAGACATCACTCTCACAAACAAACGTACGTCACGTGCGATACAAAACCATCAAAAACACAGAAAATTTGGACGAAACAAACATACACACAGTTAATGTAATTTGAATTTGCGAACATGTTCATTATAGGTGGTACTTAACGTAAGCCTCCCAGTCTCTAAGTCCTCCAGTCTTCATGTGGACAGGCCGCTACAATGAACATGAGCCTGAAATGATGTTTACGATGAACAATCAGATCGAATTTGCGTTTTCGTATAAAAGCTATTTTCAACCAGCAAGTTTAAAAACTCTTCTGAAGTTCACATATACGGGACTTGCAGCCGCTTGTTGGCGCATTAATAATCCTTTAAAAATTGTTCACGACATCCACAGTATCCAAAACTAACATGGCTCTATAAATAATGGCTTCAGTTTGATGAAGTTCCATATATGGGACTGCGGCCGACAACGCGGGACTTTCGCATATAGGAAACGCATAAATTTTCATTTTGTGGCACCATGCAACAATGTACCATTGCGCTTACGCAAGTATTTGTTACGATTTACTTTGCGACAACGTTTCTATCATCTTAAACAATCCCCATTACCATCAGTAGAAGACACCAAAAATACTGTCACAATTTTCGACAGCATTACAGTCAGTCCCTACTAGCAACATATCCATTAATATTTTTAACTACAAAAATACAGCGAAAAAATTACATGCACATGCAAATTAAAGCAGTTCATATTGAATATAAAAAATATAATCAAGTATTGTATTGAAAAACATAAAGAATAAACCGCTATCACTCGCATCAACTACTAAAGTATACTTTTACAGGAGATCCGAATCATAGTCAGCCTGACAATAAATTAAGGTTTCAAGAGAACCCCAATTTTTGAGAACTACCATCTGTCATACCGGGCATATTACCCGGTGAGAAGATTGAAACTTGAGTCACCCCACAACACAACATACCGACGTTTAACGTGTTCTAAACACATGTGTAATTTTAACAATGCAATTAATAAATTTCAATAATGCTCTGCAGTGGCCTGTTTTGTAGTAAAATGCCACGGCTGAATTTAGCGCCAGTCGGTACCTGCCTCAATTTATCAAACAAAATCCGCTTTTGAGAGCATAATGTCAAACTGATTTGATCTTAAATAAAACCAAACCTGAGTCTGTACTGCAACCAGAACAAGACTTTGATTCGGAGCAAACATTCCAAACCGTGACTTTTGCTCAAACAGCGAAACTCGATAAGTCGTAGTTTTGACGGTAAATCTAAAAAAATGCATTGCTTAAAGCAAAGCAAAGATAAGCATTCTAAACAATCAACATAGCGTTACCGTATCACGTCCTCAACATTCAACAAAAATACTAATAAACTTTTCGACAGCATAACCCAATCATTACTTTCAAATAGCAATCACAGCTGATGCAACGTAAACTTACATAGTACAGTGACTGTCCACTGACAGACTAAGATGCCCAGTGACCGCGATACGTATGAATTTCTAGACGTTTGCGTCGAGACATAGTCGAGTTTAGAAACATAGTCGAGTTTAGAAACATGATTACAGTCAACTGCGATTGAAAAGTACTGAAAATTTAATACTAAACACTCGCGATCATAATCAGATCACGATAATCACGAATAGCTCGAACCCTGTATAAGAGTGGTTTCATTCATGTGGTAGTAAGTATGATCAATTTTTGCAATCAGCGTCGCGTTTGAAATGCAATCGCGATTGCACATAATTCTGTCCGCGACTGCAGTTTATATTTCAATCGTAGAACCACCGCATTCTCAGGATGCATTTAGCGCTTAACTATATCCATCAGTGAGAAAAGATATAGATAGTGTAAACCACAGCATTAGGGTTGGGCGAGCGGCACGGTAAAAATATTGCCGAACGCCGACGCTGTAAAACTATTAAAAATTACCGCTAGCCGGCGTCCGGTTCAATAAAGTAAAAAGCAACCGTTAACCTCTCTACACCGAAAACCCATAAGTTTATTCGAAAACTAGTTGCTAAAAACTATCACTAACTGATTTCATACTACAGTCACACAGGGAATAAAGCACAATCGTGATTCCGTTCCAAACTGCGATTATCGCTCGCAATTGCGATATATGATCACGAATTGACTGGTTCTCGAGCACAGAAACATTCAAACGCGATCGCGATTGCGTCGGCACTTACGTTTGGCATTTCACTAGTCCCTATTCTCGAATAGGTGGTGGGGAAGCTTTATCAGAGTTGCCCATGTCCAGCGGGAGGATTTGGATATGCAGAGTCATGAGTTGAGCATGTGACCACCCCCCACTAGCGAAATGTCAGCACGTATAGCGAATATCCAACCTAAAATTATTCATCAGTCTTCTTGCATTCTGCTCCGAGTCACATGATATCAAACGGTGCCACTGCGCTATTTGCCGCCGCCTCTGCAGCCGAGCTTGATCCAGGGCATACAGCCATTGTGATACCTTTCAACTCGTACACCAACCCTTTACCGTCAGTATCGTTTAAAAAATCTGCTTGACTGTTATTATTATTATTATTGTTATTATTATTAGTATTATGATTATTATTATTGCGGTTTTCATTATTATTCTCATTATTATTATTAATAGTAGTAGTTGTTGTTGTAGTATTGCCATCGTCACCGGCATTCAACATTTGATGCACATTTAGGAGACCAGCAATTTGCTTTGACATACGATGATGACATTCCTTTAGTAATTGCCGACTCGCGACTAGTTGTGAATGACGCTCTGCGTAAGCGCGCAACTCAGCAACGTGTTTTAATTTGACACGCTCCAGTAGCTCTTGTTGTTTCGCCAACGACGCAATTTCGTCTTCACGACCTGAAACAAAAATCAGTCAGATGAGGGACATCAATGCACCAACAGGAATTGCATTTAACGAAGCAGGAACATAAAATCGCTTCTTCGCCGGAACAAAAACAGAAACTGTAGCAGGAATTAAAGAACACCGGACTACAAATAATAATAATATTGACTCAAAATGAATTATCTTATCTAATAGTCTGTTTTACATTTTTATTACCTACGTTTCCAACTTCTACAAAAACATACATCCAGATAGTTAAAATGTGAACAATTTGCAGACCAAGCACAAGTTGCGAAGATATGTTGCCTTGTAGGAAATTTCTTAAGACGTTCATTTTAAACTTAAACGTCATAATATGGCACAAAACCGTAAAAATTCCGATTCCTGCGTCATTGAATGTCGGAACAAGAATTTAAATTTTTAAAGGAATTCCGTATACCTAAAACCCCTGAAACTTTTGACCCTAGTCGTATTACTTCTTGTAATTTTATCTACTTGTTGTTTTATTATGCAACATATCCACATAACTTCGCTAGAAATTTGTTTGCACTCTAATATGTCAGCTTTCCATAGGCCTGTTTTAAAATCAATTTGACATTTTTAAAACGAATAGAGCGAAATAACAACCAATGAATCAACACACTCGTATTTGCAAACATACACCATTTTCCTAATAATGATCCAAACCCGTTTAAAATCTTATGATCGGCCATCATCAAAATTTTTTACAAACCTTGAAATCGATCTTTAATCTCGCTCAAAATTCGTTCCGTATCCACTCCAACCATTACATCTGCTTGTTCTGCGGGGACCACTTCGCTTGTAGGATCTTGCCAATCCATTTCTCCACCAGCGGTATCCGTCTGGCATGCGCTATCACTAACAAGAGGACACCCTGAGGAGGGAGGTATGATCGACGACGGTAAAGCCGGCACCGTAGCAAGCTCTTGACACTCCATACTAGGTTGAGATGGTGTTTGCACAATTTGTGGCTGTTGAATATGATGTTGATGGGGTGGTACTCCGTGGTGCGGTTCCGCTGTATTCACCGATACAACACTACTCACCACTGAGTGACTCGGTGATGTAAGACAGTACGAGTCTGATTGGTCACCGACTACGGTCCCTCCAGCTGTGCCGCAAAACGAGCTATCAATTTGGTCAGCAGTTGTACCATTGCACACAGCTCCGCCGCTAGCACCACTGGTGTTCGCAATGCCATCCATAGTGACTACTTGTGTAACATCAGGTGGTCGATCTTTTAGAGCACCTTAAATATTTACCAAAAATACCGATTAAGATATCTACCAATAAATATAGCAACAAAATCAAACGTCTGCAATTATTTTATTTCTAAAATAATAGTGCACAAACACATTTTAAAAACAATAGCTGTCATTAGGGTTCGACCGCAGCCTACTTACAAACCGCAACTTTTACGAAAATTTTCTTACCTCTCCGCTTAGTGGGATCCATTTTTATATGGCATAAAGACTCTGTAGTTTCGCTTGTTAGCTTGTTATTTCAACCGCATGCCCCTCCTAAAATTGTTCTGGCCCCTGCTAACAGTTTCGCTGGACACCTTCTGTGTAAACACTGAAGTGTGGTAACATATACAATATCAACATCACAGCAGTAAGAAATATTAATCGGAGACCGTTCAAATTTAATGACTATCTTGTTGCTGGCTTGACATAAAATTGACCGCCGTTGAGTTCACTAGTCACGTAATTTCCCAACTTATGTACATAAATGCAGTGTTAACCTTCTCAAAGATGCATAGAACAAAAACATCGAATATTTTTTGCTTAAATACGCGGTGGTAAAACCATATGGGTTATCTGTGATAAATATTTGCCAACGCTAGTAAAATAATTTATTAAACAACCGACGGCGAGAAAACAAACCTCGTCAAAACACAGCAATAAAAAACCGTTAACCACAATCAATTGAGTGACAGTATGGGAAACTAAGTGCTAGATGCTATAAAAGCAAAACAACAATTTCCGGTTTCGGTTTCTAATCCTGAAACCGAAATCTGCTAAACCGAAACCGGCACCGAGACTTCCAGTCGAACCCTGGCTGTCAACTATTGGTTTTAAGAACTTGTTTAATTTCAATTCCTTATACAAGTAACTATTCAGAGCCTGTCTGAAGCCCGAATAACTTATTCTCAAATTGATCAAACTGCAAGCTATAAATCGGTTTTCAAATGCATTTAAGCCGCATAAGTGCCTTTCAAAGTGCACGCAGACGTAACGAGGATCAACTCAGAAATTACACAGTCCATTATCGCGACTTGGATCATGCAGAAAAGAAATCTGGCATTTTTCTTGTAAATATTCCATTATTTTTCAAGAACTTTCCGTGTATTTCGTTGAATACCTCGCACTTTATCACGATGCAGTTTGCTCCGAAAATGAATTCGCTTATTGTTCCAGGTTACAAAAAACACATCGCACACCGCACAGTATAGCTCGTCAGTGTCCGTATAGTCGCATGCCGCATTGATTTCGTCCTTAAAAACAAACAGCTACTTCCTTCATAATCATTCGTTTTAAATTAAAAGATGTAATCGCAACTGGACAACAAAAATCGCATAAAATCTTGTTCTACAAGCAAATTTAAAACAGAAACGCATTTTCATTGAAAAACCAAAACGTTTGTTAGCTGCATTTTGATATCGGTACTACATAATATTGGTTCCTGGCTCACAGAAAGCTAACTAAAACTGGGTTTCCTTGCAATGCTATTGGTAGATGTTATTTATGTTTCAGTTTTTGTTTCGGAACAGGTTTTCTAGCAATATCATTGGCTGAATATTTGTGTGCTAGAATTGGATTGGACTGCCCTGAACACCAATTAATGTCTAGGAAATTAAAGTTACCAACTGAAAGAGGTGTTACTTATAAGATTAATACTGATATAGCAACCTATTTTCGACACTTTGAACCATCCATGTTTCTTACCTCTTCGGTTAACCCATCCATATCTGCGCTCGTGGATGCAGTTTCATTATTCGGTTCATGTTCACTGGTAGAATTCATTTCTGAACTTAAATTATTTGAGGTAGCAACAGCGGTTGTAGATCGTTTCTTCAAACGTTTCGCGTTTAAAAATTCAATATAATCCGGATTCGACCGCAGGACTTTGACTTCTTCCGCATAGCGAACACGCTCAGCTTCTGCTTGTTGTTGGTAGATCTAGATACAATTAAAACCAATAGTCTACTGTGAGACCAAAGGTTAATGCTTTAACACGGGACGTTGCAACAAAAACAACAGCTAACAACAGCTATTTTACCTATTGCAAAATTTCAGTGCCTGACATACTATGTATCTCGAATCCACATATTATAAAGTCAGCGCAAAATACAAAGCCAAAACCAATGCCCCACAATACTTAAGCATGTCACTTGTTAATGATAGACGCTACAATAGCCGGTTGAAGATTTTCCGAGAAAACCATATGTTTTCCTCATGCTATAGTACCTTCAAAACAATTTAGACGCACCAATTCGAAAGACTTACTCGTTTTTCTTGGGAGGACATTCGCGACCAATTTCCACCCAACTCTTGCATCATATTCGAGAATCTAACACCGGTACCGAGTCGTTTAATTTCATCACGTTGAGTTCGCAAATAAATGTTATACCTGAAATCAGTCACCACTGCACAAACACAACGCGTTAAATATAAACATGAATACGTAAATATATTTTGAGACTATAAAAACGGATAAGCAATGTTCTAAATGAAATTCGATTCGCGATAACATTGACACGAACCACCGCAAAAAGAATAGATGTACATAACACATATCTAGTTGTGTCAGCTTTTTCTAAATACTTTCACACACACCAGCTGACGTCAGCACATTTGGCAACACCCAAGCTACATAATGACTTAAAACTATAAAAATAACCATTCTCAGTAATATAAACTTCTCCACCTAAGCAACCTACCAGTCAAACCTTTTAAATTCTCAAACAGTAAGAAAAAAGAAAGATCAAGATCAGAGGCGGATCCAGCGTATCAGTCCGAAAGGATACAAAATCATATAAAACAAATTTATATACAGGTACTGCTAGCAGTTAGAAGGTTGTCCTGTATAAAACTATTTCTTGTCCATCTAGAAATTTCGGGAGGAGATATATCTCATTGATGTCTACCTTTGTATATGAACATCAGCAAGCTCCAAGTATATTCAACTTACGCTGTTTTCGGTGGTTTCGGGATCACGAACGCTGGCCGAGGTTCTTCTGCTTGTTGACATATTTCGCTATCACCCCCCATGCCACTGCCACTGCTCATTGCACTATAAACCCCGTTTCGATCGAGATTCCGATGATGATCATTGGTTTGAGAACCGCAGTTTGGCTGCGGTTCAACACCTTGGCAAACTCCATTATGACCAAGAGATCCCATGGTAATGCTGCTAGCACCAAAATCTCTGTTCACTTGACATGTACTACTATTGTTGTTATTGTTGATGTTGTTGTTATTTGAAGAATTGTGCGCTGCAATAACCACAGCTTCAACTACGTCGCTCACATTACTCATAGTCATGCTACCGCTACCTGCTATACTTCCTCCACGCCGCTGTTTTGGTTGTTGGTGTTGTTGTATCTGTTGTTGCTCTATTAGCTGCTGCTGTTGTTGTTGTTGTTGTTGTTGTTGTGAATATTTATTATTGTGTTGCGTTTGAATTCGGTGATCCAATTCATAATTTCGGCGACTTTGTTCCAAAAACCGTGACTCATCTCCGCTGCACTGTTGCGCCGTATGTTGTTGTTCGATAAACAATTCTTTATCGGTATCGTTGCTACTGTTGCTATTCTGATATTCTGTTTCTGTGTTTTGCTTTATAAACTGTTGTGCTTGTTGTTGTTGTTGTTGCTGAAATTGTTGCCTATGCTGGTATATTTGTCCAACTTCTCCATGATCAGATCTAACTTGACAACTGGTTGATGCGCTGTGATTTTGAATAGTCGTGGTTACCGTTACACCATGATGTTGGCTTGCTTGAGTATCTTGTTGTTGTTGTTGTAGTTGTTGTTGTTGTACTGGAATTTGTCGAGATTGGTCTACACTTGCAAGTTGCACGTGCTGCTGGGGTTGTAAATATTGATCAATTTTTAACTGTTGCTGTACAGCACTACTGGTCGCGATGACTGCCGATTGCTTCACATCCTATAAATTGAAATACTAGAAGTATACTGACCAATTATAAATGTCAGAGCATAACGAAAGTAAACCGGTATATATTCACTCAGCAAAACTACAAATCAGACTAGCCAGCATTAAATACAACATCAATTCGCGGTGCATTTTCCGGTAAGCTGTACAGTAACGCTTGCAAACCTGGAAATTCACAATGGCAACACCTATAAGCTAAACTACCACAGAATTACTAAAATGAAACCAACCTTAATCTGTGCCGGAACAAGTACTATAATTGAATTCGGTTGAGATTGATTCGCATTTGTGGTAATAACCTGACGGCCTTGGGACGTAATGAGTTCTCTGTGGTGCTGCTGTGACTGTACTGGAACGGCTATTTGAGGTGACCGTGATTCGTCCGCTGTCTGACTTGTTGTTTGCAACAGCACAGTTGCGGCTGGCAATTGGTCCAGTGCCACTGTGGCTTGTTGCGTTGCCTTAAACACAACGCAAACACTAGGTATGGAATGAGTTAAAATATTTCTGCATCAACGTTTATTCTCGTGTTTAACGATTATTTCATATATACAACCTGAAAAGACAGCCAAGAAAATTCCATTCTGTTGTCAATTAAATCTAAATTCAATGTATACATAATACATAGGTTCCACCACGATGGAGTCGAGACGTATTAATTACGAAAGTTGATGAATATATCATGTTACACGGTCCCAGTACAATTCGAGATATTGCGCATTCGAATATATTAATTTTGGCAAATTTAGTAGCTACTAGCCGGAGATCGCCAGGATATTCGGTTCCTGTTTAACATCTGGCAAAGAGCTGGCATCCATAGCCTGTTTATTGGGGTTGTGATCCCAAATAACGGGTTTTTACATGTGGAAATACCACACATTACTGCATTTCCCAGCAAGTCAAGGAGCTTAAGCTTTTGACGCTGAATAATATTAGCTAAAGTAAATACTGTCACAAACTGTTATTTTGAGTTAAGAAATTTCAAGCGGTGACCTTGGCTCAGTTTCAAGATTGAGATATTCAGCTGAAGCTTTATAAGTTTTTGACATAGTAGATTTCAGATACAAACTCAAAAATTTCAAAAATACGATGATTTAACAGGAAATTTGTAGCTTTGAAAAAATACGAAATTAGGATTACTTTTTGTAAGCCAAAAAATAAGACTCTAAAAAGATACAGTTTTCAAGAGTTTTACGCGTAAAAGGCTACGGAGATTCGTGTAATAAATTGCAAAATGATCCTAGCTATCACCGTTAAGAAAAATCAATCAAAAAACGCAATGTTCATTTTTCGATACATGTTGTTCGGTTTTTACTGAACCCTCAGTTTGAACTATAGGTGCAGTTTTTGCGTCTGAAACGGTTGCAGAAACAACCGGAACACATCAAGGAATCTATAGGACACATAAAAGAACAGATAGCTAAGCTAGTTGAAAAAATTTTTTCAACAAATATCCTTTTTTGTTCAGTTTTTATAGGACATTTCTATATATAAATAACTACCTGATAAGCAGGCGGAACAGCTGTTAAATCGTGATAAATCGGTTGAGGCAAATATCCAACACCAGTCTGAGAATCGTGTGCCGAAGCACATATCATCGACTGCGAACCAAACAACTCAGACGCAGGTCGAATCTCAGTTGACGGAACTGGCGAGGTTCCACGCGCGGATAAACAGCTAAAATATTCAAACAAACATAAAATGCGTTGACGGCATTATAATGCAAAGATACAATTAAAAGAACACATTACAGAGGTAACTTATTTCGTAAATTTTTAAGACATGTCAAGAATGTTTAAAAAGGATCTTATTATACCTGCTGCAACTATAGGCCTACTTCAATAACCTGTTATGCGTGCATTATTATGTTAGAAATCTCTATTTTTGATATTTTAGTGATCAATTTGTTAAAAATACACTTTTATACCTACACCATTTGCTTTTACCCGCGAAATATACAGTAACCGAAATGCTCAAATGCATTAGTTCATGCATCAATATTAACATAGTGATTTATATTGATCTCCAAAAAACCTTTGATTCTGTGCCGCATAGCAAACTACTTGCTAAATGTCAGCGTTATGGGATTAAAAAATACTTTTTCAAAACCGACAATGGCCGTAATAAACGGTAATCTTAAAAAACGATACCTACCAGTCCAAAACTGTGCATCACATCAGCACAGGTAGACATTAACCTACCTAGCAGGCCTTGTGAGTATATGCGGTGTAGCTTGTGTATGTGCACAGTGTTGAATGTTAAAACACATACATACTCGTGCACATATAGCACTAGAGAAAACTATGATATCGGCCGCGTGGTGTAATGGGTAGCGCGCTGACTCGTGAGCGAGAGGTCCGAGGTTCGATTCCCGGCATGGCCATATCTTTGGGAAAATTACGAGGAAAATCATGTATATTCACAGTACTTCGAGGAAAGGAGTCGTCCCGACCGTGCAGTTCTGACATGGAGGTCCCACCGAGATGGGCGCTGTAAATTGCAGGCTCATGGATTCGGAAGTTTGGATTCGCGGTCCGGGGCGACCCCCTAAAGAAGGGGGAATGTGAGTATATGCGGTGTAGCTTGTGTATGTGCATAGTGTGTAATGTTAAAACACATACATACTCGTGCACATATAGCACTAGAGAAAACTATGATATCGGCCGCGTGGTGTAATGGGTAGCGCGCTGACTCGCGAGCGAGAGGTCCGAGGTTCGATTCCCGGCATGGCCATATCTTTGGGAAAATTACGAGGAAAATCATGTATATTCACAGTACTTCGAGGAAAGGAGTCGTCCCGACCGTGCAGTTCTGACAGGCCTTAATGTTGCCCTTTTCGTTCTCTGCTTTCAATTCCATGAAACTAAATGTTAAGAACATTGTTTTGTCTAATGCAAATTCAAACCTTACAGATTACAACTGAATACCTACATATTTCTTAATGATTGTATTCTTGTGACTCTTTGAGATGCTAAATCAAATATATATTTAAAAATCTTTTAGTTTTCTTCGTGTTAGTACATTGGCATAACGCTGTGTTGTATCTCGGTGAAATAAGAACCATTATGGGCAGTATATAATAAAAGTGTTATTTCAACCAGTGGCTGCAGGACTCGTGAAGACTTGCATCAATTTTAATATCTGCTCGTGGTTTTCCATTTACGCCTGATACAAACCGGCGCTTGAGGTAGCTTTTCTTTGTTTTGCACCTTGATTTATTGCGCTAAGTCTGTAAGCGCGCGTTACCCCGCTGTTCTGGGACTTGCCGCCAGATTCTTCCAATTCCTTTACTTGCTAGCCTGAACCGCCAGAAAAGATAAAGACGAAAATGCACAGTGGCCCTAGGAACTAAATAACTGCCTGTTTATTGGCAAAGGACACTATCATACCAGTTTTTAATCTGCCTGTGCTTTGACGGCCCCATGTCACCAGCTTAGAATGCCTACCTCGATAGCCCAATATCAACGGCTTGCGCAAGTTCCGATTTGTAATGATTCCCGTCCATAGACTCATCTTCACACGACAGCGGTAACAATTCTGTGTAGCATGGGTATTTGCTTGACGAATTCATCCGATTGATACTCTGATCAAAATACGACGCAGCTGAACCCTCCATTCAATTAAATGTGCGTAAATTTTAAATTTTAACCCAATCCGCATAAGCTTAACAGTGTTTACATTATGTTGCAGATATTAAAGAATATAAATAACAGTATAATGAATAAAAACTAAGCACTGAAACATAAAGGTATAATAAATAATAAAGCAGTAGGTACGTATTTTAGTTTTATACAACATCAGTATTATCTGCAGCTGTATAAAATCCAGTATGACGATCCCGTATAAATAAACTGTTCACACTACGTATACTCACGATTACTGTTATCGCCGAAAATTAATGGCCCAAACGTTCCACTAGCTAAGTAGTTAACAACATTTATTTCAGCAAAACTACCGCTATGAAGAAAATTGGAACATCGAAAATGCGAAACTTTAAATGTAGATCATGGAGCGCCCTAACTAAATCTGCCCTGTGCAAAGAATTGTACGTGCGCCAAGCTTGAATTATTACAAAATAATTTCTTTGGAATTCGCACTAAACTTGCTGTCGTCATTAAAAATACATGGTGTACATTTTTTCTTTAAATTGGAGCAATCTATGTGTATAGCATCCACAGTTATAGGCCGAAAGCAAACTGGACCAAGTTCACTCATAGGGTTTGATTCCTTAAAGCAACTTTTGCCTCGGGGTCCTATTTTCTGGCTAATGTAAAGATCAGGGGCGGAACGTTTTTCTATGGGACTGCAACAGAGTAAGCTTAAGCTTTAGACTAATTTTTGTGCTTGGCTTACGCTTTGGCTTTTAGTCAGTCAGGAACATGCTCATTTTTATGCTTAAGGTTTGGCATAGGCTTAGGCTTAGGAACATGCTTAGATACTGTTCCGCCCCTGTTCTTTACACTGGCCGATTTCCTTCAAAATACACAAATTTATGGGGGTCTCAGTTTTTCACGTAAATTCGGACGGGGTCTGGTTTGTAACCGCAACCCAAACTTTGAATTGCAACATTTTTCAGATATATGATTCTCTTAAATTTTACTACCTAACATACTTCAGACTATAAACTTTATGCTGAGAACTTGCAACAAAATCGGAAATCCCTAAAAATTTTACTTGTTTATACAATCTTTAAGCATGAAGCGACGCAACACGTTTACATACTTACGTTGCCATCAATCAGCAAATTTCGTTTATCCTATTTTTCCTGAAAAATGAAATATGTTATAATTCGCAAAAGTATTATGTGGAATTCTAAAATTTCTGTTTCAAACATTTCGGCCGAAATTTCAAACATGAATTTCTGTAAATTACATTTGTAATTCGAAGCTAATTAATCTTGCAAATTTAGGAATGTCTCACAAGCGGCTCTACAGTCTGTGTTGTAGAAACATCACTAAATCGGCAACTGTAAAGAACAACGGCGGAATAGTAAAGCAAATTCCTCAGCCAAAGCGTAAGAATGAGCATATTCCTAACCCTAAGACTAAGCCAAGCCAAAAAATTGTCTATAAAGCTTACTCTATTGCAGTCCCACAGAAAAACGTTCCGCCCTTGATATTTACATTGTCCACGAAATCGACCTTTGGTTTAATAAGTCAAATGATAATTCAAGTTTATAATGCACATTAAAATTTCGTACATGCAGGGTACAACCGGATATCTGTTTAGCGAGTTTCGTTTTGCCACAATTTTCAGGAATGAATTTTTGAAATTTCACAGGAAATCAGTATAAAACAAAACAACATATTGCACATATTAATAGCAAAAATTATTTAATTAACCATCATTTTTACTACCTTTTGATCACTATCTGTTTCCGTTGTCTACTATCCGTTACGGTTTGCACCCTGGTCATTAGCGTAGCACAAATTTATTCCTATCTTTAGTTTTCAGCTGGTCATAATCTATACTATGACATACTGACATAGGTACGCCTATCTTTCTCGCCAATCAAACTCGAAAAGTTTACTTCATTATTACAGACGGTAAATAATTAGCAATGAAAATTTTATGTACTATAAATAAGACAAAATCGAATTTACAATGTATTCACAAACGGCGGCCAGTAATATCCCACAAGAAAGCCAAAACGACATTCCGTTACCCCGCTTCATAAGTCATTGCTACAAGTTTCAGTCCTGAATAACACAACCAAAAAATTTCTCTGAGAATCAAGTTCGCGATTATCTTTTTCTATTCCGACCTTTATTTTTTGCCGACTGTCCAGAACCGCCTGTATTAACAGCTCCTGTAGAAGCACCAACACCACTCTGCGGGTTCGCGCCTCCAGATTGTGGCGGTCCTGTTCGTGAATGTCTTGTCTTTAGTTTAGGTATTGTCTCGGCAACATATACAAGAAGTTTTAGTCCTAAAAAATGAAGGGCACAGAAATTTCAATAAAAATTAAAACTCAATTACAAACAGTTATTTGTGATAATTTTGTTTAAAATATTGCGCATATCATAGGAACATGGTACTTAACACTTTATAAAAAATAGTACGTACAAGAAACGCGTTCTGCTTCCATACATTCAACAATTAGTTCAAGCTTCGAATGCTAAACGCAGGTCTAATCAGTGTCTAACTAATTAGCAGTAGTTAAGTTTTGTGCACTGTTGGCTTTAGGGTATGCGGACATGAAGAATTTAAATATAGCATTTAGAAAGTCAACTAGTTACAAATTAGTTAGCTAGACGCTAACTTAGGATTTTCGGGCATGGCAAACTTAAATATTGCATTTGTAGTTAGCTTTACACAATAGCAAATTACTATTGCCAGTTATAACATATGAGTGCATTATATTTATTTTTATAAGGCATTGGTTTTGTCAATGTACACGTTAACTTTCGTAGGAATTTTGAATAAGAAACACTTAAATATGCCTATCAAAATTTTCTATATTTGCTACGGTACACACCTCACCGTAAGAGCACATTTAGATTCAAATCTTATACATGTACAATATTCATACATGGGGTTCAGAACTTATGTTAACTTCAAATATGAAGATTGAGCTAACGAGTTTTAGTACTTAATTCTGTGACCTCAAACAAAAGTTGCTGAAGCTTTATCAGCTTTATACAGCTATGTTACACTTTTAAGCGATATAACAAAGTCCTACTTAGGAAGAATTGATAACTTGCAAATTAAAACTTACTTGTCGGATATTGCGGATTCACAGCAGTACCGTCGTCAAGCTTTAGCTGTACGCGAACTCTGCCTTGATGTTGCCAGTCACGATTTTGATCTCGGGAATACATTTTTTTCTGAAACGATGTGTTCTCATTGCATATATACAGAGTTTCAAATATTAAATATCTTAAATGGAAAAATTTACTGAAGAAATACTAAACAATTTGTACAACAAATATCTGATGTATGTCAGTGTAATGGATAACGAAAGGTTGTTAACTTACAATACTATCCACACTCCAGGGCGCGACCAAATACCAAAAACTGACGGAACCGGAGACGGATAATCTAATATCCGGCCGAAGACGGATAATGAATAACATCTCACGCCGCTGTATTTCCTACATTTTATAACGTCCCTATTATACTATTCTATGTTTTGCAGCGTTGCGTTTAGTTGCAATGTCTGTTTGGCCCATGTTCCTTTTAAGGACATCCAGCATTCTATCAGTACTATAAAACAGAGGTGGTTAAGACCAAAGATGGGAGTCCCGGTCTCAGTCTCAGCAAGTCTCGGTCTCAGTCTCAGCAAGTCTCGGTCTCTGTCTCAGCAAGTCTCGGTATTTGGCACAGGCAGGTCTCGGCTTCTTGAGTCTCGGTGGTTTGGAACCGACACTAGAAGTCGAAGATTCAGCAAATTCTGGTAGACCTTTAAAATACAGAAGTTAATGTTGAAGCTAATGATGCCTGATGAAAAAAAATCGCTATGAATCCGTGAATTTTCACAGTTACGCAATAATTATAAGCAGATATTCTTAAAAAAACAAAAAACTACGATAAACACAAAAAACTACGAAAAAAGCATTAATAAATTATTTTGAAATTTGTTTCGGTGATGACCAAAAGTTGACCCTGGCAAAGACTTTTTATGACCGGTCTCCGCTTATCCCTGGCTTATGTGAGAAGATAGCATATTTTATGTCAAAATTTGGTCAAAAATGTCAAAAATGACTTGCAAGTAAGCTTAATAAACAAAATAAACTAACCTCGATTTTGCTGTTGAATCCAGCGGCTCTAAGAGTATCAATCACCTCCTGGCACGTTGGATTATCGACCGCCTGAAGATCACAATCCACAAAAATACACGCAAAGCAAGTAAGATTGCCAAAGCAACTTCAATTACAGTACAATTGCAATGAAATGCAATAAGAATCAAATAGTATTTGACCTTGGTGCAACTTCAAACTAATATACCATTTGACCGATCAGTTTAATTTGCTTCAATTCATTTCAACGAACTTTTTGTAAAATTTTTAGCTAATCAGTCCCCTTAACGTATATCGTTACACACTATACATTATCATTACACACTATATATTATGTTAGCTTCCAAACAGAATAAAAAAAGCAAAATGGACGCAGGAATTCAATTTTAATAAAAGTAGTAACTTTAGTAAAACAAACGAATGATTTAGGATGTTGCACTGACTGTAAATACATATCTAGACAATGAATAGTGGAACACTTGACTAATCACAATAGAAAACGAATACCTTATCTTTGGGAACCTTTCTTCCTTCTGCGATCGTCTTTTTGCTGTTCAAATATGCAGGATAAATACAGATCCATCTAA
Organism: Enoplolaimus lenunculus; assembly: GCA_030248215.1. Taxonomy (NCBI): domain Eukaryota; kingdom Metazoa; phylum Nematoda; class Enoplea; order Enoplida; family Thoracostomopsidae; genus Enoplolaimus; species Enoplolaimus lenunculus. The sequence continues at coordinate 121,380 of JASANG010003148.1, forward strand.
AGTATAAAACAACCGATGCAAAATTTTTTTGCACATAAATACATTTGAACTTGAACTGAGACAAGTGAAACAAATTATGTAGACCTTGTTCACGTCCATCTCGACAGACAATTTGCAGCTCGTATGATGCCGGTTCATACGTAACTACGCCACATGTGTTGAAGCAAAAATATCATTAATCTATAATCTATATACACAACATGCTTACCTTTGCTCGTCGGCATGGCTGTGATCTGCTAAACCCATGGCAGAAAACTATGAGTATGTACTATGTAAAATATATTATAATAGCTTAAACATAATACAGAGCAACCAACAATCTGGAAAGAATATGTACCTATATATTATATAAACACAAAAATTTCAACAAGTCTCCCACTTCAGTTTCGCGTGTTACAATATTTTAAATTTTTAATCAGAATCAGAACTAATTGTGAATCTAATTTTAACCGTAATAGTAACTCTGTTTCTACCCTGCTACCCCAACCGTACTTACTGCATACGCCCCCGCTTCGCACAGTGCGTGACAAAGCTCAACAGAAAACAAATACAATAAAAAACGATCGCCAACCAATATAAATGTACCGCCGATGTACACGTTCACATACCAAAACATTGCTGATGTGTAAACTTCTTTTATATACACTATACTTTCTACGCATGTCTGAGCAAAACAACTCGTGGCACAAGTTAGCCCGAATCCAAACGCAGCACAGTAAGTTTATTACATTGCCATACGCAAAATCTCGCGTGACGCGATATGGTAAATAACAAACCCACTAACAGTAATTTCACAATATGAGAGTATCAAGAAAATGTCGCGTGACGCGATATGATATAAACGGCACCGTCCTCCCAGGTACATGCTTACGCAAGAGCTACATAAAATTTGAAGTTTAGTGTATTTACTGACCCCGGCCCCGGTTAAATCCTTGCCTCACAGCATCTCTAATTAACAATATTTAACATTACCTAGTACGTCAAATTCTGCTTTAGCTCGGTTGATAAATTGCGAAGCTTTAATTTTCAAGCGTCTCGCTGTTCAAAACGGGTGAAAAGCAAATATAACATCACGTTGCTCACACAAAATTTCGCTTCAGTATCCATAAAACCAACATTATACCAATCGTAGTGGGACTACATTTATTGATCGAAGCTCGAGCACACGTAAGCAATTAAGGTAATATGCAAATTAGTTATTAGCTAACGATTCATATATCGGTTTTGGAGGTATTTAAGCAATTTCCTCAGATTCCTCGCACCCAAAAACCCTTCAGCCACCCTAGTAATTATTGGAATAATTTAAAAAGTCCTAATTTTGTCTCGTCAGTTAAGCAAATATGCAAATTAGCCATTAGCAAACTATTCGATAATCGCTCTTATAGGTTTGTAGGCGATTTATTCAGATTCCTCACACCAGAAAACCCATTATTGCTGAAATTAGACTGCTTGTAACCCTAATAATTAGTGAAACATTGTAAAAACGCCTAATTTAGGCTTATCAATTATGCTTATATGCAAATTATCTATTAGCTAACTACTCAATTATCGATTTTGGAGGTTTGTAAACAATTTATTCAGATTCCTCGGACCAAAAAACTTTCAGTAAACCCTAAGAATTATTGAAATAATTTAAAAAGTCCTAATTTTGCCTTGTCAATTAAGATAATATGAAAATTAGATATTAGCTAACTATTCAATTATCGGTTTTGAATGTTTGTAAACAATTTATTCAAATTCCTCGCACATAAAAACCCTTTACTGCTGAAATTATATTGCTTTTAACCATAATAATTAGTGAAATATTGTAAAAAGTCCTAATTAGGCTTATAAACTATGCTAATATGCGAATTATCTATTAGCTAGCTGCTCAAGTATCGGTTTTGGAGGTTTGTAAACAGTCTACGCAGATTCCCCGCACCCAAAAACCCTTTAATGCTAAAATTAGATTGCTTCTAACTGTAATAATTAGTGAAATATTGTGGAAAGTCCTAATTTAGGCTTAATTTTAATTATGCAAATTAGCCTGTAGCTACTAAACGGCACGCAATTTTAAAACCCCAATGCGACGTTAGCACCCCAGGATAATTGGCTTTGAAACAAAAAAAAGTTTATTAAAATCAGTTCAGCGGTTCCTAAGATTCTTTTCGGACGGACAGACGGACGGACATCCACCTTTCGACCCCCAAGTACAAAACATAAAACGCTTCGCGAAACTACGAGCTTCGCTCGGAGTTTCGCTTCTTTCAACAACACAAAGTGAAAAAATTGACACTCCAAAATAACAAGTGGGCGCTGTGTTCATTACAAATTAGCAAAAAAGCGACTAATGCGTTACAACCTGTTATCAAAATTTTGATTCGAGTCCAAAATAATTAGTGTTCACTTGTTTATTGTATGTCAAAGCACTGTTAACGTTAAAATACACGTTTCTGATATAGGAAGTAGGTTCTTTTCCCATCTCCGTCGCTATGCGCATTCTCATTTGCTCTTCATTCAAGGAAATTTACAACAATGAATTATAGAAACTGCTTTAATGATTCCTGTAATCTTGTAATACTAAAACATTAAAGCATAAGCAAACTTGTTGCATAGACTTAAAAAGTCAACTGCAATGTTTCACATGAATTTTTGTTTGAGGTTTCGTTTTCGATCCCGTCTCGGCCTACAATTGAACTGTAGAACACAAAATGTTGATTTCGTGAACTGAACGATGTGCTAAATTTAGTCTGTGGGCCAAGATAATCTGGCAGTTGATATGTAAGAAATTTCGAATGTTATAAAGTTTATAGTGCAAAAAGTGAGCCAGTAACACTGTGCACTGTATGTATGCTAGCGGGCAGCACACGGTCGACACATAGAGTCAACGAAAAATGCACTTGGGCAGGCGGGCTGCGTGGCGCAATGGCAGGTATTCGCTTAAGGATCTGTAGACTGAGAGTTCGATCCTCGCTCTAAGCCCGCTTTTCCGGCTGTTTAATGAAAAGGCCTGAAGTCAAGGTTTCTACCTATATTTTGTGCCATTTTTCGAATATTTTAATCTCAAAACAGGACCAAATTGCGAAGTCCAAAGCTGACACAACATAACAATATACAATGCCAAAAAATATGTCGCAGATTCACTGTTCAAACGTTCCAAATTATCTCTATGGCTTCAATTTGACAAATTACACTGTTTTAAAGAGCTTATAAGAACGTTAATTTCCTTCAGTATACCTCCGTAACTCAACATTTCGGAAATTAAATGATCAGTCTATTTGTATCACGGCTAGCTAAGAATTTTTCCCTGTTTTCATCAAATGAAAACCAAAACGGTTACGTCGGAATATTTCAAACTGAGTAGCAAATTATGCAGTAAATGAGTAACTCTTCCCGTAGATCGCAATATACAACTGAATTGCTGGTTTTCTACACGAATGACGTTTTTAGGGGTTAGCCATAAAAGTCTTATTAAATGATTATAATTCGACAGTTATTGCAGACTATGCGTGCAATGTAATTCCATCGAAACATTCAATCTCGATTAGCTATCGTTAAATTCAGGACCTGTATCGTCGATTGCCCTGAGGGTTGAGCATCTATCACCAGTTGTTAATAGGTTTTCAAATTAACGAAATTTATACAACTGCCAAACTAAAAATTACCACATTAGCAGGATAAACACAATGCAAAAACGCGATCACTTTTAAACCTTACGATTCAGTGGTTTTAAAAGTACAAGACCTATCATCAACTTGTGATAGGTCTATAGACATTTGCGAATACACGCCAGGTAGAGGGTAGATAATACCATGCTAGTGTTCTTAACTCTGTAAATTTGTCTAAATGTTTGGATCAACATTCATGAAACAAGAGTTAATTGAAAACTGTACACATACTGAATATTTGTACTCTGCAGCAACTGTTATACCAGACTAATAGACAGACATTTATTCACGCTTCACGCAATAAATATCACACGAAAGCAAGAAATACATGAGGTACAATTTACAACTAAAAAGTAGGTAAGTAAATTAACTCATTTTTATTTACTTTTTAGTAATAGATTTCTCTCATAAATATATAATTTGGTATGTCAAACAGGTTTAAGTTAAGCACACGTCCAAAATTTTTAGTATTTCTAACTCTGACTAAAGGATTCATTTGCAACGTTAGGTAGCACGTTACAAATTGGTACGGTAGCACGTGTACAAAGTACTTGGCATACAGAGTTTAAGGTAAGACCTCGTCCCGTTTACGAGTTTGCCAAATTATAAATTGTAGCATCTAAACCAATTTCGTTAATTTATATACACTATATACAATTTTGGTTATTAAAATTGCTGTGAGTTATACATATATTACAAGCTCCGCTAACATACGCATTAAGGTATCCTGATTGAAGGCATACGCATAATCACTCTAAAATATGCGCCGTCGCGTTGGAGTTGGTGGCATTCAAAAGAAACAAGAAGCCGAAGTAAGAAAGCTATCTCGGTTTGTGTTTCGTCCAATCTTATTTCTACCAACATTAAAAAATTTATAGAAATGCTAACATTTAATATATCCTTATATTAGTGTGTATGTTCTCTATCTGTCCATTGTGATAATTCATTGCTGTGTGATCTATTTAGTTCACTGTTATTTTATGTATGTATTTATTGTAACATTGAATTCATTAGTAAAAAGGTTAGGATCAAACGTCGGTTTCTGTTTTTTATGTTTTAGCTCAAGTTCAAGGAAAAAGGCACTGAACTCGCTAGTGAGCAACTCGAACAAGTAGGTAATTTAATTATATGTTGTAGAGCTATCGTAGATATGTTATAATCATAAAAATTCCATAAATTGCGTGAGGTTAGTTTAATTACCGGCATCGATAATAACATACGTAGCGTAGTTTTGAGTCAGATTTGGCCTTTTCTGCAGTCAATAAACAAGTGATGAATCTTTAAATATGTAGTGATAAGATATATCTGTATATGGTTATATGTTTACATCGATCTTGGTTTTTCTAGTTGTCGGGAAATTTAGAACAATTTCGAGCATCATTGGAGGAATTTGCAGTCAAACACCGACATGAAATCCGGCGTGATCCAACATTTCGAATGCAATTTCAAGAAATGTGCGCATCGATCGGGGTGGATCCTTTGGCTTGCAAGTTTTTAAATTTTATAGTTTTTCATTACATTTATATAGTTCCAGGTCCTTGTTGTGCTTTTACTTTTTAAACGTCTTACCTACAGTTACTTTACATGTTCGTTTACAAAATGTATAATTTGATTGGTGTTTACCATAACAATTGTTACAGCAAGAAATTCAGTTTACTTCGAATTCTGTTTATAAATATTAGTGTCGTTTCTATGTTTAAAATTTATCTTTAAGCAGGAAAAGGTTTTTGGGCCGAAAAGCTTGGAGTTGGTGATTTTTACTATGAACTGAGCGTTCAAATTGTGGAAATATGCATTGCAACGGCGCATACAAATGGAGGTAAATTATTACGTATGTAAGACAAAGTTATGTTGTATGGTTTGACACAAGTTACTGATCAACCAGTAAGTGTTGTATTAATACTTGGTTGACGGAGATATAATTCTTTATATTTCTTATAATGCCAGAAATACCACTATCTCTATTTCCATTATGCGGTCGAAGTTTAGTTTTGATGTATATAAAATTTTAGGTTTGATTCCAATATCGGAATTACGCATGAAGCTACAAAAATCTCGGAGCAGAACAAGAAACGAAGATATTTCCATGTAGGTCTGAAAGCTATTGCTCCACATTCTATTTCATTTATGCCTAATCCAGTCAAATGCTCTTCCTTGTGACTAGCCTATGAGGAAGCGAAGCATCAAATAAATAAAAGCTTGAATATTTTCTGATGCTTTGCCCATTTATAAACATGTTTCCCGATGAAATTGTGCTTAAGTTTTGCAGGTTTTTGGGCCTTCAGTATGTTTTACTTTTACAGTATTGTTTCCAACCTAATCTCTGTATATTTCTGTTTGTATTCTATTAATTAGTTTTGTTTTATTTCAGTGATGATATATTGCGTGCAATAGAAAAATTAAAAGTTTTGGGCAGCGGCTTCAAAGCTATTCCTATGGCAGTTCAAAATACTGCTGCCGGTGCGATTTCTAACAAACGCAAAGATCAGTGGCTTGTGCAGAGCGTACCCGGTGAATTAAATATGGATCATTCAATGGTGCTTCAACTAGCACAGGTGACCACATTGTCCTTCTACATGATTCGTTTATGTTTCATATTGTGTTTTGCTACTGTGAACTCTGATAATAAAATATTGAACTGTTTTAGTTGAGTTTATCTTGAGATATTTTTTTTTAAGTATTGTATTGTTTTTCCAGGATTGCTCAAGAATCAGTATTCCTCAAGTAATGGATAAATTAACATGGACTCGCGACCGAGCACAGCATACGCTTGTATGTGTATCTAGCTGTTATGCAAGATAGTAACGTTAAGCTAAAGCTATTAATTTGTTAGCGCACAGTAATTCAAATTCAACCTATGGAAAAGTAAAGCAAAATATGTTTTTGAGTTCATTGAATTGAATGTTCTGGCGCATGTTAAGTTTGAGCTGTGTGTAAATAAATGTCTAAAGATATTAGAAACGGATAGTGTTGCAATCATAATAATAATAATAATAATGCTAGAAATTGAAACTGGTAACTTATATAAATATAATATTAAGTAAGTAGTAGATTTCCTAAATGTATTTTTGTTTTAATACAGTTGAAGCTACACATTTTTATCAATTTCTGTTAAAAAATTTGCCCGTTCACTCAATTCTTATAGTATTTTAATTTTGAGCAATAGAGCTAGTTTTTAAGCAAGACCTAGTGGATATTTAGTTATATGTTGTCTACAATATGCAATTATTATTCAATAGGATCAACTAATCAAAGATAGCCTGGTGTGGATCGATACTCAAACATCATCTTCGGAACCGGATTACTGGTTTCCTGGCTTCTATTGTGCTCAACTTAGTGATGTTCAACGTCCTGAAAGCCTATCGTGACATTTAAAATTTTAAATTGTTTTGAGTAAATTCAAAGTCTGCGTGAAATATCACAGAGAAATAGTTTTGTGCGGGCATTTTCGAGCAGTATTAACATAATGTGAAGTAAATACCTATTTTCTTCGGTTATAATTGGATGGTGTTTTATGCAGTTACTAAATAGTTCAAATTAAGACAATGCCGTAAGCTAAACCGGTGATCTTATAGCTGCCGTTCAGATAATTTTGCTGGAGCCATTTACTGCGCTAATGTCTAACGTATTCTGACCAGCTGGTGTAAACGGATAATACAAATTACAGAAACGGATAGTGATCAAAATAAGGGGAACGAACGCGGAAAACGAAGTTTAAATGACGTTTATTTTTCGGCTAGCGCAATAGTTATATATGAGGTATTTCACTCATTTTAAGATTTTCAATGAATTAGCCAATTTTATTTTATATCAAACTACATTATGTTTGTAATGAACATTGCGGAATCAGTACGTGATTTAGAATTAATTTGGCTAGTAAAAATAGCGGAACTTTTGCAATTTCTATTACGTTAACGGACGCCGACTTTTACCAATCCGTATTGCTGTTTGTGAATTTGAATATATTACTGTTGTACAGTAAAATTTTTAATAATAATTTCGTTTTCTTTTTGGTATACTTTGTTATGTGGTTGAGCGAGTCCACTAAAATAAAGCACACACAGTATTTGAAAGCTGAACGGAATTAGTATTAACGTTATGCGGGGTTCACGTTATGACCGGGGCAAGCGGGACACGATTTGTCCCATGTTGATTCGATGTAAACGTTAAAATTCTGGCTCATATCGTATCACCAGTCAAAACTCCAATGTCATATGGCATTAGCTTACAAACCACCGCTCACAAATGATAAATGTGTACAGTGGACGGTATGTCACGTGATACTGTGGTACATTTACGCGAATATATGGTATTCCAAAATTTCAACGAACATCATGATATTCAGCGAGACCATGTAACCTTTGGGTTCTAATAATTGAATGAAATGTTGGAACGTAGCGGCACAAATGTGCTTTAAATACCAAATTCACGTCTGCAAATCGTTTCCGACACATAATCACTTAGAAGTACAGCTTAAAAATTCAAAATTTCAAATTCTAGTATATTATATACAACTGGACAATTTGGGTATGCTACATCAAGTATGCAGACATTTGAAAATATATGATATTCGCGCTACCTCAAGTATGCAGACATTTGAAAATATATCATATGATATTGAAGAACAAAACGTGACCCACACATGGTAATAGCAAACAAATACGAATTTTTGAATACAGTACGGGGTCTATAAGCAGACAAATGAACCCCGCATTATGTGTGAGGGAGGACTCGCGCGCATTTAGGGTGCCTGATGATGCGCGAGTAAAAAATTGCGTTACACAGATCGCCAACTTTCACATGATATTTTGAGTGGAAAGTTTGGCAATTTGTCCGAAGCGAGGTCTGTGACGAATATCATCTGTACCAGTGTTGGAAATTTTGTTATAATTACAGAAACAAAACACAGATTTTCTGAAGGAAAATAGGGCGGGGTAGAACAGTTTCGTGACCAACTTCAAGTTGGTTTGGGAATATACTACGCTAGCGTGATGTTTCCTGGCTACAATTACGCTGAAGTACGGCACCAATTTACCGATACAGATGCCGATTAATCGGCACCTCCTTATACACAAGATGGAAAATAACTATACACTTGTTTCAGGGTAAACATTTTTTGCATGAATACTTTCGTATCATTGTAGCAATCGTCATTCTGTTGTGTATTAGTTTGTAGTTAGTTCATTGTTGCTGTGACTTTCAATAGTTTGATTTACGCTAGTCAATTTGATCATATATTGTCAACTCTACGATGAACGTTTCCCAGATGAATTTATCTCGTTCTGCAATCATTGGAATGGGCGTCGGCGCAGTTGGCGCCGCATTTATTGGATATTTAATTTATTTTGATCATAAACGACGGTCTGCTCCTGATTTTAAGCAAAAGCTGCGTGCAAGTGAGTGGCATTTTTTGATTTTTGTAATGATGTACAGTAGGTTTGGACATTCGCTTTTTATGACGGAATGGAGTTTAGGACTTCATTCGAGCGTCCCCGTTTCGCAACTTGTAGGAAAATTGTGAGAGGTGGGTAATTTCTACTGACAAAATTACTGTTTTAAGGTGAAAATTCTAATCAATCATACCTGATTGCTCGTACGTGACGCTTAGCGCAGTTTAACTGAACAATTATCAAAAAGTGTGCTTGTCGTTTAAAAAGTGAAAATTTTAATGCTAGAAAATTTTTTGGCTGATTTTATTCATTATGTTGAATTTTGATGGTGTATGTCGCTAATATTTTGAGCAAACCGATATCTGCAGAATTACAATACTTTCATGTGTAATAGTATGATATATGTTTCAGGAAGAGCCGCGAATCGTGAAAAAATGCTGGAGAAACAAAAGAAAAAGGTACATAAATACGGTTGGCGTTTATGTTTTGCTAATAACACATAAGAAAGCTAGCTGGTTAACTAGCTAGCAGGATTTCACTGGAATTCCTCCAAAAATGCAGTTCCTGATCCGGCATCAAAACATGCAGGAACCGGAATTGTTCGGCTTTGTGGCAAGTGTTGAAGATCATTTTGAAAAAACTTACGTCTCAAAAGTTTTATTGAAACTCAGCTTCTGTTCAATACAATGTGTTTTGTCTACACATTCTTCATATTTAAAGTTATTTGACGCGTGTTTTGTACAACATAGCAAACTGAATAATGAAAACGTAAAATAGGGACGAACAGCATGTTTTGTTTTGCGTTATCCGTTGTCATTTAGCATTTATTCGGTTACGCAGTCTATTTGCCATTCCTGTTCCGGCTTCAGTTTTTGTTTCGATGAAAAAACCAATTCTTGTTCCGGTTTCCATAGAAATGTAGTTTTGATTGGAATCCTGGTAGGTAGTATAATATGTTTTAGTCGAAGTTTGGCATGTTTTCCTATGACAAATTTCTTGTTTCGTTAACGCTGATTTCGTGTTGCGTAAAGTATTATTACCGGAAGTATTTTTAGTAATTCGGCTCGGCGTCACGGATTATTGCATGAAACTGATTTCTATCGTTTTCAGAAACCTGATGTTAGTGATCCAGTTCAGCTACAGGCGTATTTCTTGCAAGAAGTTCAGTTGGGAGAAGAATTGCTCGCAGAAGGTGCGTATTGTTCGTTTTGATTTTTGCATATGAAACATTTATTACTATTTATATTATAATTCTTGTAAGTTTAAGCTCATTTTGGTGTCTTTCTTTGGTTATTCTAATGCTACGCGTTGTATAGTGTTCATGAAGCTACATAGTTTAGTTGGAAATACGGCATATATTTTTAATTTATATTTAACGATTGTTCGACCTGTGCAGTCCTCGAACAATATTAGAGTTGCAACGAATCAAAATGAAATCTGGACCCGAACCCCAAACAGTTGACGCAGATTTTGTCTGTGACCCGTGAGAAGTCGGTGTTGCGATGTCTGAGTTTATGGAGGTCACCAGCAGAAAAGTGTACCTAGAAAACGTCAATTACCTATCGTGGCCATTTCAGCTTAATTAATAGAGATGCAGATAATATCCTTTCACGTGTTATTATGCAAATATAGCTGCGCTGAACAAAACTGTTTCTTGGTATTCCAGGTGATTATGAAAACGCTGTTGAACATTTGAGCGAAGCAGTGTACCTATGCGGACAACCGAGTCAGTTGTTGCAGATCTTACGTCAAACATTACCTCCGCAAGTGTTCAAAATGCTCATTGATAAGCTCCCTACGAAGGTTAGTGTAGTCGTGTTCAAAATGCATCTATGATGTGCGCTTGTTAGTGAATGTAAATAGATGAAACTACTATTTACAAAAAGTGTGCAACTAGCGCGATTCCGCACGGTACAAAATGCACCAGCACGCGTTGTTTTGTTCTGACCCCCCTGACTTGCGAGTCGATATCACCTGTCACAATATTACAATTGCTTGAACAGTTATAAATTATGAACGGGACATTTTTGGTGCTGTATCGTAAATGAGAATGGGCAGATAAAACCACGCGCGCTTTGATATTTTGTTTTCCACACAGAATGTACTCAGTTGCGTACTCTTGTCTAAGAGTGATCATAACCGTCGAAAATAAGTATGTGCATGAAGATTTTGTATTTCTGATGGTTCGTTAAATACGCAAAGTGATTGTAACACTCAGCTACAGGAAGAAGATAAGTTTTGGGTCCATTTAACCACCAACAGTTTGAAAATATTACAATTTATGTCTCCTGTCCGTGCATCACAATTACGTAACTGTACTCCGGAACAGTCATGCGTAAATTTACAACAGATTTAACACGACGGATTGCTTTAAATTATTTTTCAACATAATATTTTCTTACTGGGTTTGCCAAAGTTTTTTCGGACCAGCCCGATGCCTATTACAATTACTGCGATTTATATCGTCATTCTGGCTTCTCCACAGCTTGAAAATTGCCGCCGGGGGCGTTTCCTAGGGGGCAGCTGATTTTTCTGGGGGGCAGTTTTCCTGGGGGGCAGGCTTAAAATCTTGCAAACCGATTTTTGGACCATTTTTTCATTCCAGACCGTGTTTACAACTCAACTGAAAATTACTCATCGCTCAACATTGCAAAAATTCCCCGCAAACGCTAATAACAATATTTTAACTAATATATATTACTGACAACTTAACCAGAAGTTGAAAGAAGCACAATATCTATAATTGAAACTGTGATTAATATATATTTTATATATTAGTCACAGCTTCAGTTTATCATAAGGCTTAGGCGGGTTGAACTTGCTGCTGCAAGGTACTTTCGAATGCTGTATGCCCTGAAACGGTCTTTATAAAATTGTGCTTTTTTCAGATCATTATTGAATTGGATTAGTTACTACGGGTATTTGGAACACTATTAAAAAAATTTGAGCACTCAGCGTAATATAAAATCATATTTTGCCGAATGCCCGCCTCAAAAGAAGTACAGGTCTTTACGTTTTAACATTGAAAATTTTTGGCCTAGAAAAGTCCTGGGGGGCCCCCGTGGAGAAGCCAGTCATTTGAATGCTTCATAGTTGAAATTTGCATACTTTTCTAACTGCATTAACGGTAATACACATTGTCAAAATTATTGTGGCTTTATTTTTGATCTTTTAGACAGAATCTGGCAGCGCAAAAACATCGAGTTCGCAAGTTCGGGTAACTGAAGTTGAAGACCAAGATTTAGAATGATCGTCATTGATTTACTCTTAACAGCTCATTGTATGTTGTTGTTTTGCTATGGGTTTGGAATATTTTAAGTTGCTGAACATTCTACAAGCCAAACATGTTTGCTTAAAAGTGAGTAACAACCGAGCTATGATTTTATTTCATTTGTACGGAAGTACTCACGAATGCTATAATTCATAATTACACATTGTCGCAAAAGGTTTGAACTATATGATTGCGTATCCCAAATTATATTGGTTGATATAAACCATGGTGTATGACAAGAATATCTAGTGGTAAAGGGTTAAATTACAGGTTTTTAGAACTTTGTTTGCACTATCAGACGCAATATTGCAATAGGATGAATTAGTTTTAGTGTATATACAATATACGGCCCATGGTGCTTTAAGGGGCATAAAGATTTCTGGTGGGTCTATAAAAGAGTGGGTTTCGATTCTAGACTACAATTATTTGCTTAGGCTTAAGCTTAGGAACACATTTTTGCAATGCTTAGGCTTAGGAATACGCTTAATCTACTGTAACGCCCCTAAAAGTAACATCGGCCCAATATACTAATAGACCACAAAATATCTGTTGTGATACGCCAGTCATTCAAGGAATTTTTCATCATATAATTTGCTTGCTTTGCAATAAATGATTTTTTGTTAGTATCTTGAGCATGGTAATTGCGAAGGTCACGTTTTTTAAAAGTGGTCAAACAAAACAATCGAAACAAAGAAGGGATACTGAATAAACGAAAAACTTATATTGAAGTACAATGCTTTAACAACGTTATATTCTGCCAATGCAAGTGACGCATGCAAACATTTGCCGGCCTTTCTAACATTCTAAAGAAAATGTTGCGCATGAATGTAAATTAACTTTTTAGATGGATTTTATTTTCAATTTGAAGTCGAACGATTGTAGCACATAGATATGTATGTATGTGTGTACTTATTCAAACGTAATGGGTAAATGTATAGATCGGTCACAACAGTAGTATAAACACATTCTTAAACCTAAGCGTTACAATGAGCTTATACCAAGCCTAAAGCAAAAAATAGTTTAAAGCTTAATATAAGCTTTTACTCTAACGCAGTGCCGCAGTAAAACCATCCGTTCCTGGCCTTGATATTCAAATATGGGCCAAAAACTTAGTTTTTTCAAAGTGATTTGTAATTATGAGCATAAAAACAGAACATCTCGTACTTGTGAAGCGGAAACGAACACCGGCTTTTACCGGAAGTCTTACCGACACAAATCTCCTGCTACATTTTGGTTAGATAAAATGACCAATGTTACTTTAAGGGGTGTAACAGTAGATTAAGCGTATTCCTAAGCCTAAGCGTTGCAAAAATGTGTTCCTAATCCAAAAGCCTAAGCAAAAAATGTTATCAACCTGCTCCTTTGTGGTCCCACTAGAATCCTGGACGCACCTTAAAGCAACTTGGGCCGATAATGACTAAAACTACCGTGACATTTTAAAGCAATGTGCTGAATAGCAATAAAAGTTTAACAAAAATTTTACTGAACTAGATATTGTAAAGGTGTATTTTCATTAAACTTTGTAGCAAAAGTGAAAAATAACAATTCGATTTCGAGCGAAGCGTTGTCCCAGCTTTACATGGAATCCAATTCGTCCGGTATTCAAATATGGGCTTGTGAGTCGAGGCCACTAGACGACTAAATTTGTGCAGCTGACTCCATAGAACTCGCCCAAAACCGAAATGTACCCGGAGTCGCGAGGTGACTTATCCGTTGTTGGACTACCTGCTGCGCACCAGTTTGACCGCCCCTACAACAAAATCGTTTCGCGTCCCTGCAATTCTTGGAACTCGCAAGTGATATTTCGAGTTTCGAATTTCACAGCGATCAAAAATGAGCAGATGTTATGAAAAATGAAATTATGCGAGATGCTGTAAAATCAAGTACCTACTCCTGGTAAGAGTTTAAGCTATTACTAGCTATTGCACTGCCTGTTTGTTGTTTTAGACTTTAAAATTGTAGCTTTCAACACTAACTTGGACTACTTACTTGCTTACTTTAGAATGGTTTAAAGTTTGGTTTATAAATTACAACTCGTGTTTTTAGTCGAACTGAGTTGTTCTGGCGCAACTTACCGGTATTTTTTATTTTTACAATAATACAAGAACATAGATTCGTACCATTAAAAATGAACATCCCGGAGCTGTCATGTTGAGCAGTATGTAGTAAATAAAGCATTGTACATCTAGAACGATGTATTTATGTAAGGTGACCCAATAGTCTAATAGGGACAAAACGTGTCGAAGCGGCCCTGTTTTATCGTTAATCCCGCATAATATTAGCTATGAAAGCGCATTAATTTAAATTGTGGATATGTATGCCAAAAATTGAACTTCATATATTGGTTCCAAAAACATGTGTTCGAGTATTGGCAGCGTAACGTCTAGAATATTCTTTCTGTATATCACAGCCTCCTGCAAATTATTTTCAAAAACTGTTTGTTGCAGTTAGAAACCGGATAACAATAAATCATCGAATACGATAGTGTCCATATATATGGTTCGAGCATCTCAAGCACGTATTCACTACAGTTCAGTTCTCTGTTGGCGTTAGTGCGGGAACCACGTTATAACCGAGACAGGCAGGTCACGGTTTGTCCCATGTTGATTCGACGTCAACGTTAAAATTTGGGCTATTATATCGGGTAAACAGACAAAACTCGAATGTCATATGACATTAGCTTACAAACCACCGCTCTTAAAGGTTCAACGCGTACAAGAGTCGGTATGTCACGTGATACTGTGGAACATTTATGCGAATAATACGTTACCGCAAGTATGCAGACATTTGAAAATATATCATGATATTCATTGACAATACTTCGAATATCATATATGAATTTTTGAATACGATTGGAGATCTATAAGCAGAAAAAATGTATTACCCAATAGTCTAATAGGGACAAAACGTGTCTCAAGATGCCCCGGTTATAACGGAAAGCCGCGCATGAAGTGATATCAGATCTGTTTCATTTGAATTTATAATCTGGCAGCCTAACATGTAGGTAGCAACTACACTAAAAGTTTTGCTGAACGGATGAAGTTTTTTGTACTTATATATTGTTCAATAACCCTTTACAGAAAGTACACGAAGTTTGTTTTATTTTGGTTCAGCACACTTTACTTGTTAGCTATGTAATTTTTCAGGCAGTTTTATAGTAAAGCAGTTTCATCATGCAAACAATGACAAAGTCACAGTTTAAACAAATTTTCCACGCCTTCCAAATAGTATATGGTCTTATGTAGGTTGTGCAATATGCTTATCTCGACCTGAAACAATTTTAGACAAAAAAACTAACGCAGTTTTAGCTTAAAATGCCATCTCCATAAACTATTCGAATGCATAATACTCTCCACAAATGCCATCAAAATCGAGACGCCAATGACAACAATTAAACACCACAAATCGCTCAACATCGATGCTGATAGTCCTTCTGCGGTCAGTATACGACGCTGTTTCTCACGATTTCTTTTATTTAACTCAGATGTACGGAACATTGGAACCAAAATTCCGGCTTCACACATCGTTTCTATTCTTGCCGTTAATTTGCGAACTGTCGCGTATGGCAATTTGCTTCGATAGAAACTGCGTTGCCATGCCGGAAAGCGATCTTCAGCATTCACCACAATTAAATTTTTACGTTTCGCCACTGTTCTGACACCATACGTTGATGAACTGATCGTAAAATATTGCGGATGTATTGCTATCAGAGGAGTAATGGCTTGAATGTTGTAGTATTTCGCATGACTTAGGTCCAGGCCATCGTATAGATGTGGCGATCCGAAGATATGTTGACGATTGAGAATCAGTTGATTGGTACTGTTTCGTAGCACATTTCTGTCCGATACTGCGCGTACTGTTGTATATGGCGCTTCGAATCGCAATATTCGTCGCTCAAATATTACATTGCTAACATATAAGTTGAAAAACGTTAGCGATATTAGCAAAAGGCCGACAGTAACTCGCTGCCAGCATGAGTCTTGTTTAGTCGGTGAACTGTGAATGCGAGTTTGTTAAGCGTAGATGTCTATTGAAATGAACACTAGCCATGCGTACCAAGGAAGTGCGTTAAAAAAGTCAACTTTAACGCCGCTAATTTTGAACGAATCCGCGTTGAAATTAAACGCTACTTGACTCGTCAAACAGTTAATTACAATGTGTTTAGTCAACGTGGATTGAATTCGAGATCGGGTAATAGCGAAACGCGCCATTGTAATATCAATTTCGTTGCGTTCTAAGTGTCGAAAAAGACCTGAAGCGTTCGATCTTGATGAGGATGGTTGGCCGAAAACATGGTCATCTGAGATTCGCATTTTATATCCGGTAGTGATTCCGTCAACTGCTATTTTTACCAGTTCCACACATCCGGGAACGATCTTGCTTTTGCGTGCACCAATACGGCCGATAATTATTGGTTCCATAGTTTAAGCGGTTGGACACAATTTTGCAACAAAATAATCAATATAAAAAAAAAAAAAAAAAAAAACAAAAAATAATAAAAAAAACCTAAAAAAAAATCGTCTAAGCGAAATTCGAAATAAAAAAAAGCCGTCTGAAAATACACACTTATATCTATGTATTTGAGCCGAAATGTTACATAAAACTGGTATCAGACAAGTATAGAATGCTTCGCGACATGTATAGAACATGGCCGGATCGTTTTCCGGAGTGGCTGTAATAGGAGTCAGTTTAAGCTTTAGACTAAAGTTTTTGCTTAGGCTTAGGCTTAGGTTTTAAGCTTAGGCTTAGGCTTAGGTTTTAAGCTTAGGCTTAGAATTAGGCTTATCCTTACGCTTAGGCTTAGACTTAGGCTCAGGTTTAGGCATAGGAATATGCTTATACTACTGTTCCGGCCCTGTTCTATACATATTACCTGGGAAATTTGGAATTTTGGGAAACTGCGAAATTTCTCGGGAAATTGGTATTTTGGGAAATTGGGATATTACCCGGGAAAGTGGAATGTTAGGAAATTAGAATTCTGTCGGGAAATTGCTATTTCGGGTGCAACCTTTTTGCTCGGGATATTAGGAAATTGGGAATTTGCGGCATTGGGGTATTACCCGGCAAACTGGGATTTTGAGAAATTCGGATATAACCCGCGAAATTGAGATTTTGAGAAATTGGGATAATACCTGGGATATTGTTATATTGGGACAATTCGTATATTACCCTGGAAATTAGGATTTTGGAAACTTGGGATATTACCCTGGAAATTGGGAGGGTCCTGTTCTATACATGCGCCTTAAGTTGGCAATAACATAGTTTTAATTGAAACCACGCTGTTTAAACACTAATTAATCGTTGTTCGTTCGCCAATTTTTTCGCATCCACTGGTTCTTCAAAAGATTCGCCGCTTCGTACCTAAATCATATGATTTGTACAGAGAGTGAACTAAATTTTTCTGATACATAAATTAATATGTTAAATTTAAAGGAACAAATTACTTTTCAAGCTCAGGAAATTTTCATTACAAAAAACTGGACCCATGTATAGAACAGGGCCGGATCGTTTTCCGGGAGGGGGCTATAATATAGTCACTTTAAGCTTTAGACTAATTTTTTGTTTAGGCTTAGGCTTAGGCTTAGCAATAGGCTCATCCATACGTTTAGGCTTACGCTTAGGCTTAGGCTTAGGAATATGCTTATACTACTGTTTCGTCTCTTTTCTATACATGGGCCAAAAACTGCATTGAATTATAATCGTGCTAGCGCAACCGCGAATAAATGAAACGTAAGGTTAAACCAATTAAAAATCATACTGTGATATCTCATATTTCACCCTACATTGCTTAGACTATTTGGCAACAAGGAAATGTTGTCGGTGCGTCAAAAAACTAAACTTATAAGTTATCATGTTTGCAAAGCAAACGAATGTAACAATTCGTTATTAGTTGGACTGACTGATATTTAGAAACCTAAAGTTTAGTATACCCGAGCCCGTATCCAAATGAGGGCCACGGGAGGCTCAGCCCCCAGGAATAATATGACCCCTTAGAAAATTTTCTACCTTGCTTGTAAGTCACTGTAAACCTTTGTATGGCCCTTTTGAAAAATTTTTAGCCCGCCCCCACCCTAGCAAGGTGAGCTGGTTGCGGGCTTTGATACGATCATCAATCATGTATTTTTCAATTTTCATTAGCTGACTTAAACTGATTTTCGCAACCATTTAAACTAATTATTGTCAAGTTCTTTAAAATATTGTCACATGGTGTTAACAAATCACGCCAATAATTGCCAGCTTCAGTACTTAACCCCTTCTCACATTGAGTTGCCTGTAGGCGACTCAGCGTAGTGTATATACGTTAAATAGTATATATCGCACCGTGTTTAACAATTGCAACACGTATACATAGTACTAAATCACCACTTGACGTGAGAGCCCCCTCGGGCTCGAGCGTCCAGCTCCTATACCTGAGTGGTGATGGTATACGCCTCCCACTACAGTCACTGGAGTTCGAATCCTAGCATAAACGTAGGTCTCAGGGGAAATAGAAAATATTTATGTGAGAAAGGGTTAACACCTACAAATGTAACCTTTCACAATTCAGAATAGCACCGAGTTACCTCTGGTAAACGTGTGTTTAATTTATCATAAAGTTTACCTCCTTCTTAAACTGTATATAATTTCACATTTACTGTGAACAGTCTATTGTCACACGTTTTTAACGGTATACAAGGGCCATTCAAAAAATTCAACGTTGTATATACCCGGTCTAAAACACAATTGAGTATATGAGCTGGTGTCATGTAACAAAATCGCTTTTGATTGATTACGTTTCTCACTATACATCACGTATATACATTCAATAATCATTTCAACTCGACTCAACCCAGTTCAGCGATCTGCTCCTTATATTGCATCTCTGTAAAGTTGAAATGTTCACCAAAATTGAAATCTGCATAAAAAAATGTTTCAATACTCAAGGAAATCCACAACGAAAATTTAAACGCAATATATCGTTGATGTTGGTATATTGTCTCTGTTACAGCAGCGCGAATTGCTGTTTTATTAGTCAACGTGGTTGCAAATTTGTAACTCTAAAATAATCCTTGTAAAACTTTTAAAGAATATGTTCTAATTTATATATATATATATATAATATATATGTGTGTGTGTTCCTTGTTTTTAGTATGACACAATTATTACTACAGCTAGAACGCTGCATAGAATACGTTTGTAGGGCGTTGCAGCTTTAATATATAGATAATTGTGCTTGTGTTAATTGTTCGATATTACGTATATCTTTTCCGAAAATGTAGTTTGCGATCTGAACAGACTATTTTATCGTCGTGCCAGAAACCGGAACGGTCCTAAAAGTGGAATGAGCTATATTAACCATGGATTTGATAAGCAAAACTACCAGCTTAATCACAATGCTAAACATACATTTAGCGGTAAAGTAAACAGGTCGCATCTGTTTGTTACTATTTTAATATGATATGTAGGGAAATTGGGTTAACTTAGCATAGAAAAACGTAATACGATAATAATAATAATAATAATAATAACAAATGATTTGCCAAAAATGCGTTCAAATAACTGTTGGAGTTTATGCCGGTTCGCGTTATAACCGGAGCAGCTATTGGGTAACAATTTGTCTGCTTATAAAGCACATTTCTGACTCTGCCGTCCAACTTTCTATTCATTTATTACAACCCAAAGATTACATTGTCGCGCTAAATATCATTCGATGATATTCGTTAAAATTTTGGAATATCATATGATATTCTCATACATGTCCCACAATATCACGTGACACACCGACTCTTGTACTCGTTGAACCTTTGAGAACGGTGTTTGTAAACTAATGCCACATATGACATTCGAGTTTTGTCTGTTGACCCGATATAAGAGCCTGAATTTTTAACATTGACGTCGAATCATCATGAGACAAACCGTGACCCGCCTGTTCCGGTTATAACGTGAATTCCACATTAGAACTCGATGAATTATCATAGTACATCCCTATTGTGATGCGGTAAATTCTAACGGAGTAAATTTGAAAGATTAATTCGCCTTGAGGTACTCTGCGCTTCTTCTGAGTTATCAGTTCAGAAGAATTGTAAAGTTTCGGTTTTACGTCCCCCTACAATACCAATTCTACCAAGCTGGATTTGTTTTAATTTGATTGGTTCTCCCGTTTGTGAGACAACGGTTAACGTTTGTATGTCGGCAAGTGATTGGTCAGAATTGAATTCCGGGCAGGTACGACTGCAGCGACAGATTTCTCTATCCCCAAGCAGTAAACTACGCTTCGGTCAAATGATTTTTGATTACCCTAGAAATTTCCGGTGGCAGCTTTTCGTCTAAAAATGTATATAACCACTCCCACACATTGACGTTTACCATTGAAATTTCAGAAGTTACACTGGGGTAAGAATAGATTAGCCCAAATATAAGCTATTGTCTGTCGCGCGTATAATTAAACTATAGCCCGAACCACGTCCGTAATCTGGACCGGTGGTAAGATATAGTCGCCCCCCCAAACAGGTTCGAAAGGGCCTCCAATAAAATGCTTTACAGCTCTATAACTTTATGGTACACGAAACAAATTTTAATTTACCAACATGGGGACCGCCAGCAGGGTTGGAATAGGCTCTGTCAGAACTGCACGGTCGGGACGACCCTTTCCTCAAAGTACTGCAAATATAATTGGTTATCCCCTAAATTTCTTTGACACATATGGCCACGCCGGGAATCCAACCTCGGACCTCTCGCTCGCGAGTCAAGCGCGCTGCCCATTACACCACGCGGCCATTGCAACAATTACTTATACCGGTATTAGTGCACCGGCATGGCAAAATTTGCTTTACATACACTTACGTGCACATATACCGGGAGGCTCGGTGTTTAGGTACCGGATGCGGCTCGTTTGGTCACGGGACCGCAAATTTTATTAGAGCAAAAACAAAACATAAAACAAACTATAAAAACATAACACTGAACAATATTTCACCAAATATTGTTCAGTTCAGCTTCCTTCAGAGCCACAAGAGCCCCAACGACAGACGAATGCAAAAGGCTGCGAGTCCCGTTTAGTTGCCACCTTCCCTGAAATGCCGCTGAGATTCGTTCGTTATAGCTTGCATATCAAGCACGCGTTGAGTGAGCTTGGATAACAATGGAAGTAGTACTGCGTTTTCACGCCAGTAAAACTAACGGAATTCAAATGAAGTAGCAGCAGAAACGTCTGCAGTTCCAAATTCTACATAACCAACAAGCTCGCTTATACAGTGAACTGCCAAACTTGGCACTTCCGTATAGGCGCAAATGATTGCGATTTATGAACTAAAGAAACTCTCATGCGAAAATTGTTGCAGGCGCAACCCTATTTTTCAAAATCCTTGCTACACCATGACCACAGGATTTGAGCAAATTGAAAGGAATTGACAAAAAGAGGTACGCACTGCTCCGAATTATTTCATCTCGCGGTCGCAACATTTGGCGTTGGCCCGGGCCGGTTCCAACCCTGGCCCCCAAGGTTTGTCCCCCAATAGAGGCGCTCCCGCCGGCATTGTCAGTTATATGTATATGAGTTAAACACATGTTTTGTAAGGTCGGACATAGGGGCAGGACTTCGTTATAATTTTACGCTACAGTGCGTATAACACAATCGTGCCCGAAGCCAACGAAAGGCCAGGGGGGCTGCTCAGCGCTCATAAAACGTTTTTGCCCCCCCATAGAAAATTTTTAACCTTACTTGCATTAAATCACTGAAAACCAATGTATGCCCCTCCTGAAAATTGACTTAGTCCCCTGACAAGGTGAGCTGGCTACTGGTCTGAAAACAATGTGTTTTAACTCAAAAACAATATAGTTGCTTTCGTTATATATTTTAAAATTTTGAACAAAAGTGAAAATAACAATTCAGTTTTATGAAGCGTCAAGAGCTGGTTTTGGAATCAAAGTGAATTCGTGGAACTCGCAACGAGTGTTTCGAGTTTACGCATGGCTTACAGCAACTTAAAATAGAAGCATCGCGTTATCTGAGCCATTGATTGTATATTTTTCTTCGCCAATGTTACTTTAAGTGGCGTAACAGTAGATTAAGCGTATTCCTAAGCCTAAGTCTAAGCGTTACAATAATGTGATCCTAGGCCTATGCCTATGCCTACGCCTAAGCCTAAGCACAAAATGTAATCTAGAATCTAAACGTACTCTTTTACAGAACTATCAGAAACCTGGACGCCCCTTAAAGTAACATGGGTCTTTTCCTTAGTAACCTGTTGACTAACTGGATTGATTTCATTAGATCGTTTTGTGTATATGCTACTTCCATCAAGAGTGCAAGATATTCAGCAAGAATATTTAACTATCTCGACTGCGCATGGTACAAAATGTACCAGCACGCGTTGCGTTTTCGCCTAACCCTCCTTATTTAGGGAGCCTATAATAACTGAGCCAACTCCTAAAACTTAATAAATAGTTCTCTAAACATAATCGTACTCCATTGCAGCCTCGCTGGAAAAAGGAACACTTTTAAAAGTAACTTGGGCCCACCGTTTGATGGGTCGTTATTCTGTTAACCTTATAAAAATAATGTTTTTGACTTTGGTTTTTGCAACGCATTTTTATTTATAATCATACACCTAAGGCATGAAATGCACGACATGTAAAGCGACTCCGTTAACAGTTTGGGCCCACAAACCAAAATCCTGGCTAAGCCAATTTACTGTAGTGACCCGAATAAGAGGGGGGTGATAAGAGGGGGGTTCCCATTTGGAGTCGTAATCAATAGGAGTCCGCATCCCTAATAAGAGTCTGTAAACGGATAGAGTCTCTAAACCCTAACTGGAGTCCATAAATGTCAATTATCCCTAATTGTAGCGCGTAAATGACTCCAGGACGAAATAAAGTTGAGTTCGAAACCTTAAAGCATACTTATGTGTTTAAAGTGTATATACAGAAGTATAACCTTGCATTATCGCTCAAGTTATTGACACAAGACAAATAAACGTTTATTTCAGCCGATAGTTGCAATATATGCGACGTTGTGTAAGAATGACCGGGTCTCTTTTGAATGGGGGTCATTTTTTCAAACGACAGTGCTATGCGACACCGGATTTTATTTCGCAGCATAGAATCAAATCCCTTGCCTAAAATTGGTAAACAATTGGCAAAACAATACAAAGTTGTTTCGTTTTGAATGTTTCTGGCATGCTTCCTACAAATCAAACGAGTTCAAAATAAACAAACTTAAAACCAAACAAACACACATGAAATTGCATCCCTTTTGCATAACCACACAGCGACAATACTGGTTGAACATGATACCTTGCGACCAGACATTTTTGCATACAAAACATCAATAGATTGTCTTGAGTCGCTGCTAAAGACACGGTGACACTGGCAGATCTAGACAGAGGGGGTATACGCTCTCCCGACAGGAAATTTTTGCGACAAAATGATAACAATTTTTCGTACCAGAAAATTGTCACATACAGCATACAGTATAAATTGTGTTTCATAACTTTTGCCAACCCCATCCGCCGTCAGTAATTTCTGGGACGGGGCGACCTAATTCGCTTGTATCTCTGCCTTTGACAAGGCCGCATTGTATGAGCTTTACGGCTAATCGGCAATGCATCATTGCTTTTTACCCTGTAAATTCCAATGAGTTGATTTTAAATCAGGTTGAGTTGAATCCACTCAGAAGTCTGTGCTCTGAATTACGTCTTTCAGAACTCAGAATTCTGAATTGATTGAACTCATTCTGAGTCAGTTAATCAACTCACCCAGAATTTAATCCGTTCAAAGGGAGGTTTAACATTTACAGCTATTAACTGAGGAACAACCAGAAATAACTAAATTCTCTCACTGAGTTAATTATTCAACTCACTGGAATTTACAGTGCATCAAAGCCTAGCACCCTTGTGATAATATTCGCAAAACATTTGGTTATTAAGTAATAACGAATACTTGCTTCAATTTTAGACTCTGACTAATTCTACAACAGCAAGTCGACCGATCCTAATTTCACGGATCGTGTACGACTCTGCTGAACATATCAAATTTTTACTATAATCTGTTCAAAACCTTTCGCAAATTGGTACCAACACATTTCAATTGCAATTTGCTATTACGAATTTCCAATCTCAATCCTATCTTTGCTTTCATGTGACAATCGAAAAAATAAAGTTGTTCAGCTATGGTACAAGATATCGTAGCTGGTAACGAAAAATCACCAACACAAAAATCGTCACAAAACTTCGGTAGGCAACAACAGCAACATCACTATTACCATCAGCAACAACAACAACAACAACAACAACAACAACAACGACAACCACAACAACAACAACAACAACAACGACAACCACAACACCACCACAAACAACAACCACAACACCAACAACAACAACAACAACAACAACAACAACAACAACAACAACGACAACCACAACAACAACAACAACAACAACAACGACAACAACAACAACAAAACCAACAACAACAACAACAACAACAACAACAACAACAACAACGACGACGACAACCACAACACCACCACAAACAACAACCACAACAACAACAACAACAACAACAACAACAACAACAATACCAACAACAACAACAACAACAACAACAACAACAACAACAACAACAACAACAACAACAACAACAACAACAACAACAACAACAACAACAACAACAACAACAACAACAACAACCGCAACAATCGCCACCCCAACAGCAACACAAAAATGAAAAACGAATGCTTGCAGATGCGATAAGTCTCGCGCAACTACGGATTAACGTCGACAGTAAAAATGTTGCCGAAACGGACAGCGATTCAAATGAAGTAATTGCATTTTTACGCGATCAAAACCACAACTGCATTCGCATATCGCCAATGTATCTTGCACAAATGTTCTCAGTTCAAGCACTACAAGAAGCTGTGGCGAGCTTAAAGCGTACAACTGGAATGTCTAGACGCGACAGCGCAGCGACGATTCGAAACCTGCCGCGATTGTCAGAAGAACCAAACAATCCGGATTTTGCCGAACAAGGCGAAGAATTAGCGTCATTGCTTATTCGTCAAATTCAAGGCAGCAAAAATCACGAAATGATTAGTTCGCTTGCGAGAATGTCAAGAATATCCACGCGTTCGTCATCGGGAAAAGAGTTGCTCAGTGAATTCGAAACTTCAGTGGAAACTCAACGCTCGGAACGCATAGCATCACAGGTTTTTTCAAACGAAATCGGTGTCACTCAAATATTCGATAAATCAGAAATAAAAGCAAAACTTGCCGAACTGCGAACGTCTGTGGACACAATGGCGACAGCGTTTCAATGCTTGCAAGATCAAATGGAAGTACTTCAAACGAAGATTTGCTCACTGTCACAGTCGGTGTACGGAACAGGCAACAATTCTCAACCGGACAACACGGCAACAAATAGAAATCAAGACGAAAGCACCAATGGACAACGAAATGATGGCGACCATAAACTTCAAAATGAGCCCGACGAAAATCTCGGACGAAGCGGTGAAACATCGAACGCAACAGCCACCTGTGGTTACAGTACGGAAGTTACCGACGCTGTCCACCGTTCAGAAGGCACCGAATCAAAGTTTACACTGCGACCAAAATATAGTCGTAAACCAGCCCGAATGCTGAAACAAATATCCGTCGACGAAACGATCAACCGTGAAAATGGCTATGCAGGCGAAAACAGCGGCTACAACTGCGGTTATCAAGGCGCAAAAAGAGGCTCGGGCGGAGCGCTCAAACCGTTTCATCAACGTCATCACAGCGAATATGAAAGCGCTCAAAGAGGAACGACCGGAAAGTTTATTCTCAGTCTACCTGGTTCACCGTGTGCGTCTCCGTTGCCTTTCAACAGGTTCGGCCAAATGTCAAAACCGCCATCGCCTACCGGTGGCACAATCTATCCGTTCAATAGCTGGAGCAGTCGTTTCAAACCGATCAAAAATTTCAGGATGACGACATTAGCGAACAGCTACATGATGCCACAAGGAGTAGAACGCGATACTTGGGATAAACCAAATATATATCAAGCTGGTGCCGCTGGATTTCAACAACAACAAACCCGATATGCCGTTTGTCAGAAAACCAGAGAAGTGACAGCATTGGGTTCTCCAGGCGGGATGCTAAGTCCAACATATGGTTACGCGATGAATCCAAATACACGATTTTTGGCAAAGTCCCAGTCGGCTGGTAAACTTGGCAAAGTTCCAGAACATAATCGTTTTATATTTGGAACCGCTGAGCCTGGTGAAGATACGCAAAATTACGATGGAACCAGTCGAAATCAAAATAATTTAAAATTCGCTAACGACAACAACGCAGCCGAAAACATAACCGCAAATGAAGACAACAACAACAACAACAACAACAATAACAACAACAAACGAAACAAGAGCTCAACTGAAGATGACGACTCCATAAAAGCAATATCGCCAACGATCAAAGGGGTGCCGCTGCGCCGAAGCATATTCGTGGGTCACGTTGACAAATCGGTCACCCCAGACAAGTTGGCGTCTTTTTTGACGGCAAAAGGTGCGACGGTGACGCGAGTTCGCGAATGTACACCAAAAACCATCGATACTGGCCGTGAGTTTTTTCGCAATTTTGTTGTAACGCTTGAAAATCCAAACATTGACGCGTTGCTTGATCCAGCGTTTTGGCCAAAACACGTGTACTGCAGAATTGACTGAATCATTTTTTCTCGGCCCATGCTCAAAACAAAGGCGTTCCCGCTGAGGAACATGTGAACTACTGTACTTGGGGGAGTCTTAGGTTAAGGTTTAGGCTTAGGCTTAGAATAAGGTTTATGTTTACGATTATGGTTTTAGGCGTTTAAGCTTAGGATAACGCTCAGGTTTAGGTTTAGGTTTTATGGTTTAGCAAGCAGGCTCGTATGGTTTACATGAGCAATTTTTGTTTAAAATAAAGTGTAATAGTTTATACAACGGCCGGCCGAAATGACAGCGATCGTTTTTTGGCCAGCAGTTGCTGAATATACTTAAGATTTTTATTGCATGTGTTGACCCATGTTACTTTTAGGGGCGTCCAGGTTTCTGGTGAGTCCATAACAGCGTAGATTTAGATTCGAGATTACATTTTTTGCTTAGGGTTAGGCTTACGATTAGGATTAGGCTTAGGAAAACATTTTTTGCAACGCTTAGGCTTAGGCTGAGGAATACGTTTAATCTGCTGTTACGCTGCTTACAGTAACATTGGTCCATGTGGTTAAAAGCTGGGTTTTTGAAAACTATTCTGCTCTGTTCATTCAAACGTTAGAAACATTTTTGTAGCAAAAGTTATCGTGCAAAATCTCTACAAGACGTTAGAGCCCCTTCGGGCTCGAACGTTAAGCTTCTATAGCTGAGTGGTCATCGTAAACGTCTCCGTCCCAAGAGATTGGAGATCGAATCTTACCTTGAAATATTACATCTCATATGCAGTTGAAAATATTAATGTGAGAAATGGTTAACCCTATTCTGTTCTGTTCATTCAAACGTTAGAAATATTTTTAAAAATAAAATTATCAGGAAAATATTAAAATAAGATTTGGACGCTACTCATCCACGCGTAAAAGATATCTTTATTTTAGATACTTGAATTTAGAGCATAAATTTTGAAATCCTAATGAGCCTATTAATCACGTTTACAGGACTGAATTTACATACATTAACAGGACAGTTTTGAGACAACAGTAAGTCTTTTTAGGTTAAAATTGTAAAAATTTAGGCATAAAATAAAAGGGTTTTTATTGTACCATTTTGACAAAAAACCTTTCGATTCAATGGATTAAGACTTTGGACCGAAAAACGTGGAGTTTTTCAAAAATTCCACTTAGAGCTTGAAATGATCAAGGGAGGTTATGAGAAACTTAAATATGCAAAACATACCACATTGCGTTATTAACCTTTTCTCACATTGAGTTGCCTGTAGGCAACTGAGCGCAGTGTATATACGTTAATAGTATATATCGCACCGTGTTTAACAATTGCAACACGTATACATAGTACTAAATCACCACAAGACGTGAGAGTCCCTCGGGCTCGAGCGTCAAGCTCCTATAACTGAGTTGTGATGGTATACGCCTCCCACTCCAGTCGCTGAAGTTCGAATCCTAGCATAAAAGTAGGTCTCAGGGGAAATAGAAAATATTCATGTGAGAAAGGGTTAAGCGAAAAATTTTCAGTTTACTATCTATAAGCGAAAAATTTTCAGTTTACTATCTATAATATGGTAGCTAAAATTCGTTGTACTTTGCTATCGTGTCTCATCGCTTACTGCGGTGAACCGAATATGAGGTGGGTAATAAGAGTGGTGTTCCCCATTTTGAGTCCCAATCAATAGGAGTCCGTAAACCCTAATAAGAGTCAGTAAGCGTATAGAGTCCCTAAACTCTAACAAGAGTCCATAATTGTCTATTATCCCTAATTGTAGTGCATATAATGACTCCAGGAGGAAATAATGCTAAGTTCGAATATGTAAAGCATACTTAAGGTTTGAACGTACATTCCAAAGTATAGCCTTGTATTATCGCTCAAGTTTTTGATACAGGAGAAATAAACGTTTAATTTTACGGATAGTTGCAATACCGTATATATTTCAGTAACAAAAGACCGTGGATTTTGGGTTAAAAGAAATATTAGTCCGTAACCGAATAACAGGGTGGTACACTCTGGAAAGGCCAAATAAATATCAGTCCCCACCTCTTATTCGGGTCACTACGTAACCATCAGAGCCTATTTAAAGATTAATGACAGAACATTTTTTCTATGGAAGTAATCTACTTTTGCTTAGG
The DNA here is from genome assembly GCA_030248215.1 of Enoplolaimus lenunculus. NCBI lineage: Eukaryota > Metazoa > Nematoda > Enoplea > Enoplida > Thoracostomopsidae > Enoplolaimus > Enoplolaimus lenunculus. Next base: position 150,470 of record JASANG010003148.1, read on the forward strand.
TTTAGGCTTAGGCTTAGAAATATGCTTGTGGCCCCGCTATCATTAATACAGCTGAAGTCATCAGTTAATCATTGCAAACGCCTAAGATCGCTTTTTAATTTGCACTGAGTTGTTCATAATCGAAGCAAATTATCTTACAGAATATATTTCACAAGCTAAGCATTAACATGAAACGCATTTACTCAAACGGACAAAGCTTACTAAATAGATCCGAATCTGAAATGCTTCAGACATCATATCCTAAACATAGTTGTCTTCCCATTTCAACATTTACTCACGTATTTATCATTTCTGCTCGTTACAGCATTCACATCATTTTTCATTGCGAGCAAAAATCATAAATTCGTGTATTAAATATAAGCTTACTCTATTACAGTCCAACAGAAACCCATTTAAAAATCAGGGGCGGAAATTTTTTCTGCGAGACTGCAATACAGTAAGCTTAATTTATTATTTCTACTCGCTATTGCATTCATTAGTGAATTTTTTCACTGCTAAAGTACTATGAAGTATAAATTGATAACTGTTTCGGTGTTTTTAAAAACATTTAATTTTTAAAGTAATCTTAGTAATACAGTTTAGGGCCAATATATAGAACAGGGTCGCAACAGTAATGTAAACATATTCCTAAGCATAAGCCTAAGCGTAAGGATGAGCCTATTTCTAAGCTTAAGCCGGAGCCGGAGCCGAAGCCGGAGGTGAGGCGAAACTAAGCAGTAAAAATGACGGTTAATTAGGTAATTTTAGCCAATATCTGCAAAATGTTGTAAAGTTGTTTGGTTCCACGCTAATTTTCTGCCAAATTTCGGCAATTCTTTCATAAAAATTGTGACCAAAGTCAATCGAAACGCGCAAAACAGATAAATTTAGGAAAATTATGCAAAATTGTACTACCGAAATCGCCGGAACCTCCGGCAAAAATTCTACCGGAGCCGATGGCCGATGGCCGATTTTCTGCCGGAGCCGGAACCGGAGGCATACCTCCAGTTGTACCACCCTGCTAAAGGGTAATATTTTGGAATGCTGGATTTTCTTCTAATATTTCACCGTCCTTACTAAACTAGACCTCGTCCAGCCAAAAGTAGTACGAATAATTTTCAAGGGTTTATTTTTTAATCGCGTCGTATTTGTTTTTCGCCGCTAGCTTAAATTAAACGGACAGAATGAAATTTAAGAAGTCAATTTGTTGACATTCATTACACTAACAACAGTGTTGTGTTTTGTGAAACATCAGTATTTGTTTACGGTTTTGTTAATAAGCGGCTGCTTGAAACGTAAAATGGTACCATGTAAAAGATCAGGAACTGAACGTTTTTTACGGGATTGCACAATAAAGTAAGCTTAATGATTTAGCCAAATTTTTTGTTTATGCTTTTAGGCTTATAGGTTTGTGTATTCGCTCATTCGGACGCTTAAGTTTCGGCTTACGCTTAGGCTTAGAAATATGCTTTACACTACTGCTACGGCCCCGTTGTTTACATTGGCAGGGTGCGCCACTGGATCTTGCAGTGGCTTTACGATACTTCGATTGCCCATAATTTCGTACAAAATTGTCAAGGTCTTCTGAAATACATAACTCATCTTGAACGCAAGCTGGCTTGGTCCCAAACTGTCATCAGCTTGCCATTAAACGCTACGCGGCACGCTTAGGCTTAATAGGCTTATGCTTTAGGCTTAGGAATATGCTTATACTACTGTTCCGGCCCTGTTGTATACATTGGCCAACGCTACTTGTTCGCTGCAATTTAAAGGCAAATTAATTTGACTATGCAGTATAAACAGCAAATCCTTAATAGTTTATAAGCAATTACCGCATTCGGTCTTTTAAACATAAGCGCTTGTAAAGCTGATCGTGGCATTCGGATTGATATGAAAGCGATCATTATTGGCCGTGACGGCCTGGGCCGAGATATGGAATCAATTGCGCCTTGGTGTGTTGAATTGGCCACAACGGCTGTTCGCGGTATAGGCGCTGGATACAAAATGCAAATTTCTGGCGACAAAAGCTTTGGACAACCTTCGTCGCAAGGATCAAACGCTAGCGGTCTGTTTCGGCATCTAGAACGCTACGATATCGATATTACGATGGCGTGTTTTGATATAACGTTAACTCGTATCCAAGCTGCTACACGATACATAGTAATCAACTGCGCGTTGAGTGAAATTGCATTCGTATTCAACGCAGATGCGTTCAAAGTAAGCGTTGAAGCGAACTTTTGGAGCGTACTACCGTGGTACGCTTGGGTTACGTTTATTGCAGTTGCAATATGCACGCAATACCGCATGTGTAACAGTGTTGCAGTCAAACTGACGCCACGTTGGGTACAAATCACATGCGCTCCGTTCATATTAATATCATTTACGTTTCTCAGCTCATACGTTAGCAATGTAATTTTCGAACGACGAATCCTACGATTTGAACCACCGTACAGAACGTTTCGCGAAGTGTCACGTAAGGCCGCAACGCAAAAATATGCCAATCAAATTATTATCAACCGTCAACTGATCGTAGGCTCTCCACATTTATACAGCGGTTTAGATTTAGACGACAGTAAGCTGGATAAACCGGAACGTATCGTTAATTCGATAGCGGCAAATGCACAGTATTTTACTGTTGTGCCTGAACGCTTAGCGGTCAAAGATGCGGCTAACCACGATAATTTGATTGTTGTTAACGCTGAAGACCGCTTTCCAATGTCGAGTGGAGTGTTTTATCGACACAATTTGTGCTACAAAACAGTGCGCAGGCTAACGATAAGCGTGAGTTCTATTTGTGAATCAGGGATACTCGAACGGATATTTCCAACGTTTGAGTTAATTCAAAGAAATCGTGCTAAACTGCGGCGAGTTGTGACGGCAGATCAAATTTCACTGCAAATGTTTGCCGATCTTTGGTGTTTAACTGTTGCAGCCGGTATCGCTATTTTGATGGCAGTAGTAGAAACAGCTTCGTGTTGATGAAAATTGCAGGTTGATTTAAAATATAAGCCTTTTTGTAGAAACACTGTAAACCTTGAATGAGTTGATTTTAACTCAGAGTGAGTTGAATCACTCAGACTGAATTAGGACTATTGAAACTCGAGTTGATTCAATTCGTTCTGAGTTAATTAACCAACTCATCCAGAGTGAACTCAACTCACAGTGAGAATCAACTCTCTACTCAGAGTGGAGTTAATGTTTACTGATATTAATTCAGAAATAACAAACTCGCTGCGGCACCCCAAAACGACAGTTTCCCTCGTAAAATACTATTTGTTCAAAATTCCAGTTTTTCCGTTACTATCTCAAGTTTCCAAAATCATAATTTCAGTTCCTGGGTAATATCCCAGTTTTCAAAATCTCAATTTCCAGTAAACCCGAGCGAAAAGGGGTGAGCCAAAATTGCAGTTTCCCGATAGAATCCCAATTTCCAAAAATCACATGTTTCCCGGAATATGCCCAATCTCCCCAAGTCCCACGTTACTTTGAGGTGTGAACCAATTGCTCGCGGGACTATAATCGAGTATAAGCTTAAGCTTTACACTGATGTTCTTCATCTTTGGCGTACGCTTAGAAATATACTCATACTACTGTTACGACCCTCAAAGTATATAACATTGGTCGATATTTTTTAATATATAATATTGGGATTATACGAAGACAAAACCATACACAACAGTCTATTACGAACACAAAACGTGTCCCAAGCTGCCTCAGTTTAAACGTAAACGTGTCATTAAACCAGTACATTGAAATTATATAATCAGTTGTTTCACAAAGCAATTTAATCGTTCAACAACAACTACAGGTACACAAATACCAATTAACCATCCGATATAAGCAACATCGGCTAAATCTTTGATTCGAAGCGGCAACGCTTGAGTTGAAACTTTGAGTTTAATTTGATTTCGTTCATTGAGCGCACGTGAGTCCATAATTTTTGATCCAAGTCCAGTCTCACATATTCGATCATAATTTCGTGTCAGCGTTGAAACGGTGTGCCGAGAAATATTTCGTCGATAGTAGACGCCTCCCCAGATTGGAAAATCGTGACTGTGGTCAAACAGCGCTACTAGCCGGTTGTTGTTTGTGACACTTACCGCAGCAAGCGCTTCTTTATCATCGCCGAGCGTGAACAGTTTTTGATTTCGTGAAATTTTTTGCCAAATTTTCGATTCGTCTGCAACCAAAATTAGACTTTTTGCGTTTGAATCCGCGTTTAACCGCTGTAACGCTGCAATTGTGTGGCAGAAAACGTGATGCGAGCCGTGGTAAAATCGTTCCGATGTCACCAAAGTTGTCGGCAAAACTGACGCCTGCCTTCGGCTTCGACCTCGCTCAGCTACGTTTTCAATCGCTTTCAGCGAGTTGAACGGAGGTTCAAATTTAAACAACCGCCTGCCGAGTACTAAATTTCCAAAATAAATATCCAAAAATAGCACAGTTACACTTGTCAACAGATTCGTTGCAATCACCGCTGCCGTTCTGCTGCGATTTGCAGTTGGTTTGCGCTGTTGAAGATGTTGCAAAATTGCACAATTTATAAAATACACTGCCCAGCCGTACCACGGCAGAGCGTCCCAAATTGTCAGCGTTGTTTTGGTTGAAAACGAACCGATGTTAAACACAAAAATATTATATCGGTAGCTGCATTTGACTAAAATAAATGGCCAAAATTTCATACGTTCTAGTATAATATCAGTGCACGGGTTTGTCACATCAATGCTACCGGTGTCCAGTTGACCAAATTGCCCGGTTGCATTCAACTCAGCTGTTGCCGGCTGACCAAACATACCATCGGTTGGCGTCCGAAATTCCGGTCCTTCGTCTCCGATCATATAAGCACCTTGAAGTGCAAATTGTCTACATTTGCCGAGAATATAAATACTAGGATGACCGATTACTAAGCGTTTCATGGTAAGAATGTTAAAAGGTATTCCTGTTGTAATAACTTTTTTTGTGTTGTACCCAGAAACTAAAAATTGTTGCTAGCATTTACAATCTGTCGCCCGAGAACTCGTTCGCGCGACAGATTGTAATCAAGAATTTCATTCACTCGATCATTCGGCGCTCACCATTATGGTTAGGCTTAGGCTTAGGCTTCCGGGCGACAAATTGTAATCAAGAATTTCATTCACTCGATCATTCGGCGCTCATCGTTATGCTTAGGCTTAGGCTTCCGGGCGATAGATTAATCAAGAATTTCATTCACTCGATCATTAGGCGCTCATCGTTATGCTTAGGCTTAGGCTTCCGGGCAATAGATTAATCAAGAATTTCGTTCACTCGATCATTAGGCGCTCATCATTATGCTTAGGCTTAGGCTTAGGTTTCCGGGCGACAAATTGTAATCAAGAATTTAATTCACTCAAGAATTTCATTCATTCGATCATTCGTCGCTCTTTATTACGGTTAGGCTTAGGCTTCCGGGCGACAAATTGTAATCAAGAATTTAATTCACTCAAGAATTTCATTCACTCGATCATTCGTCGCTCATCATTATGCTTAGGCTTAGGCTTAGGCTTCAGCTTCTGCTTAGATTAATTCATAGCGTTTAGGACGCGGTTGGGCCACCGTAGATTTTGTGATGGCATATGATGGTCAAGGCGAAATATTCCCATGCATCCAGTGCCGGAAATATCCGTGAAGTTTTGTTCACAAGGGCAGTAAAAAACCTGAATACGCTTCGACCACAAAACGAAATCTAGTCGACGCAAGTAAATTAAAAGTATTGCAATATCTTTAAATTTTCTTGCTCATATACGGCAGAAATACACTAGAACAACTGGTAATAATTGCCTGAATGTACCCATGTCTTATAGTCAGTAATGCATCCGAGAGCTTACGTGCGTCGGCCGACGCAGCCGCAGACTAAACAATGGCCTGTAGTGTAGTGCAATACCGTCCGGTCATGACATCGATTAGCGTCATCCAACCTGCCGGCAGGTGTGGAACAGTATTAGAAGCGTATTTGCAAGCCTAAGCCTAAGTCTAAGCTAAGCAAAAACATTAGTCTGACGCTGAACCCTTTCTCACATGAATATTTTCTATTTCCCCTGAGACCTACGTTTATGCTAGGATTCGAACTCCAGTGACTGGAGTGGGAGGCGTATACCATCACCACTCAGCTATAGGAGCTGGACGCTCGAGCCCGAGGGGGCTCTCACGTCTTGTGGTGATTTAGTACTATGTATACGTGTTGCAATTGTTAAACACGGTGCGATATATACTATTTAACGTATATACACTACGCTGAGTCGCCTACAGGCAACTCAATGTGAGAAGGGGTTAAGCTTACTCTATTGTAGTTTCACAGAACGACGTTCCGCCCCTGATCTTTCCATGAGCCATGCCGGCGATGGACGCGGACTAAAAAGGGTCCGGCGTTGGAAAATGAAATCAATTTTAAATGCTCCACTGGACCTAAAATTGGATCCATTGAGAACTTTGCATACTTAAAATTTGCTTGGCTTCTGGCGCACTTTACTTGCAAAATTTCCACACTTAGAGTGTTTATACGAAACGTATTGAACCGATGTATTTATTTTGGCATTTAATATTAAAATTGCGCCCGGATTTTTGCTTACTTATTCAAAGTCTTCACTTAACAAAATTAATAGCAAACAATTATGGCCACAAAAAACCGTATTTTATCATATATAATTATAATAAAAATAATAATAATAATAATAATAGTTATTATTATTTATTATTATTATTATTATTATTATTATCATATTATTATATATTATTTTCGTTATTATTATTATTATTATAGTCAGCAATTACAAAGTATCTTGTTTCGGTTTTCGTTTCATCCATAAGCCACAGAAAATAAATGTTGATAAAAACATTAAAAAAATAGCATTAATATTTCAATAATGAATAAGCATGAGATAACGATACGCTTACGTTTCAGTGTTTGTTCAGTCAATTTTCTATCAAATAATGTGGAATTATTAACGAAATTGGGTGCATGGACTCGCCTCGCTGTAGGGTGTTTCTATGGTACTGGCGGTAACGGTGGTTGTAGTTGTGGTCTGAGAGCAAAACTGGTTAATAATTCGAGCTGAAAAACTGGCCTTTGCAGTACTTTTGATTTTATTACAAAAATTAACAAAAAGAATTCAAAATTTGCCAACTCTTTAATTTTAAAAATGAAACCGCCTTGTTCGGTCTGTGCCGCAGATGATACAACAATGGGGCCCTCGTTTGTTGGGGTAAAATATGTGCAAAATTTAACGGCCCATGTATAGAACAATGCGGGAACAGTAGTATAAGCATATTCCTAAGCCTAAGCCTAAGCAAAAAATTAGTCTAAAGCTTAAACTGACTCGGTATAGTCCCTCCAGAAAACGATAAGGCCATGTTCTTTATATGGGCCAATTTAACTATTAACAACGCCGTATCATATTTTAAGCTTCGAAATTGTTAAGTTCAACTCAATCATTTCAAAATGAAAACTTCAGTATCTTGTTGAAAGGTTCAATTAAGCTCTGACTAGACTGCAAAAAACGGTTGGTCAAATTGACTCTGTCCGAAATAGGCTCTACGGTACTACACAAACTGAGCCCAATTCGACTAATTCGACTTACTCTAAGTCGCACGTTTGACTCTGGCGGAGTCGAATTGTGGCTCAGTTTGTGTAGTCCAGTAGAGCCTATTTCGGAGAGAGTCAATTTGACTCACCGTTTTTTGCAGCGGATTATATATTTCCAAAATACGTTTCACAAAGTCTATTGGCCGATCAAACCTTGTTTGTTCCGTTTGGCAGCCCGACCTAGGATCAGAAACAGATTGTTTTTCTACAGGACCATCTTAGAGTAAGCTTAAGCTTTGGATATATTTATTGCTTTAATAGGCTTAGGCGTATAGGCATATCCTCATTCTTCTGATCAAGCTTAATACGCTTAGGCTGAGACTATGTTTAGTAATGTGCTTATAGTACTATTACGGCATTGTTCTATACATTGACCCGTTTGGCACACAGCTATTTTTGGTTGCACCCGCACTGGTTAGCAACATTTAATCTGGTGACCTACAACCCCAAACTGCACGCTTTAATTTCTTTTATTCGAACCAGAAATTTCAATAAATTTTATACAAATGTACAAACATATATTGACCTGTATGTACAAACATATATTGACCTGTTGTTTTGGGTATGGTTTCACTGTGAACTTTTGCCAAAAATACCCACCAAGTTTTAATCAGAGCTGGCGGTGCGTTTAATTGTATACATTTCGCTTGTGTCTTTAAACGACTTAAGGCAAATAAGGTTCGCGTTATACCTTTTGATGTTTGAGTTAAGAAATTTTCAAATCCCCATATAGGATATCTACAATGTTATTACTGTTACAGGTTTAATTTATAGGCTTTAGGTGTATTAACTGTTGAGGACCAAACCCACTTTTGGGGGAACGGGTGTAAAAAGTACTACATCGACCTCAGACAATTTGGGTATTAACCGCTACTAGTCAGTCGGCTTAGCGCAATGCGCACAAGTATGTGCAACAATCTGCATACAAATTTTGTTTTCACAGAACAATTATGTTTGTGTTCTAAGAAAATATTGTAAACAAAATAATACTGGAATGTTGCCTTACAATACGTATGTGGGCATCCCAACTTTAATTATATAGATTTATTATGAGGGTGGACAAATTTAATTCATACAAACCCAACAAGTTTGATATTTTCAAAATCTGTTTTTCAAGCCTTTGATAATTCAGCCTAATCTTGTTCAAATCAATATCAGAAGCGCATTCGCGTATAAAAGCAGCAATGAAATTTCAACGATTAAGAGACTTTTGGTATAAACTTTGACCCTGAGAAGACATCCGTAAACAACGGCCAGTTTTGAGGTTGTTATAAACAAAGAACCCGTACTCTGATCGATAGCGATTATTTTTAAATTAGATTCCTTCGTCTAGCAATAACTCTCAGGTCACCTTACATGTGGTTCTTGTAAATTTTCCGGCGGTCTTTAGAGCCAATGTAAAGAACAGGGCGGAACAGTGTTATAAGCATATTCCTAAGCCTAAGCTTAAGAATCAGCATATTCCTAAGCTTATATAAGCCTAAGCCCAACCCAAGCAAAAAAATAGTCTAAAGTTTAAGCTTACTCTATTGCAGTCCCACAGAAAAACGTTCCGCCGCTGATCTTTACATGGTCCGTCTTAAGGAAGACCCGGTATCCTTAGTGCAAAATTATTTTACCCATCTAAGAAGTCAAATTGACGAAAATAACGTGCCCGGTCATATCGGCCCCATAACCTTCTGATCTCCTGAGCTAATCGATCTTCAAGCTGCGGAATGTATTTGCTACTTTCCTTCTATTCTTAGAGCCACCAAACGCTTGCGAAATGTCAAGCTGCGGAATGTATTTGCTATATTCCTTCTATTCTTAGAGCCTCCAAACGGCTTGCGAAATGTTTTTCTCGCGTGAATACTTTAAAGTCTAGTGCTCAGCAACTTAACCACCGTCACGTGGCCGTTAAACAGTTTGGTGAACGCGATACGCAGTGTAAACTTCAACCTCAACGCAGTTTGCATTTTAATTAATGCGACAATGGCAATTTCAAGGTTGCACTATTGCAGTGTATATATGCAGTTTATAGGCTGCTGTTTGCGTTTTACGCCGAATAGTTTTAAACGGTTTTGCAGTGTTTAGATCGAGTTTTGTTGCTTATATTCGGCCAGTGTATGGCTGACGGAACAGACTAATCTGTCTCGTTTCACTCTGCGCAAGAAATGGTGAGTCAAACTGACTCGCTCCGAAGAGTCAATTTGTTCGTTGCTTATATTCAACCAATGTACGGCTGACGGAACAGATTAATCAGTCTCGTTCCACACTGCGCAAGAAATGGTGAGTCAAACTGACTCGCTCCGAAAAGTCAATTTGACTCACCATTTTGTGCAGTGCATAAGAGTGCTGTTTAAATGAGGTTTTCACCTTTAGAGACATAAGTGCGATTGTGCAGTGGCTGGTCCAAAAATAGGACACCAAGTACGCAGGAGAACCGTCTATCGTGGCAGAAAACACTTCACTAGCAAAGCGAGCAGAAGCATAATGAATTTTGCTGATTTGTAAGCTGGGAACGTTACCATTTTTTGAAACAAATTTACTTTGGCTCGGCCACAAAATCATGTGACGTCAAAAATGACGACAAGGCCTCTTTCCAGTTTCTGTGCCACTGCATAGGCGAATAGAAAACATTTTAGAAATGACGCATTCTTGTCAGTGTCACGGCTAAAGCACCCGAAGGATACCGTAACCTGTGAGACGGCATTCGGTGTTCCGGGACGCGTCAGCGTATCCAAAAACAGGCCCATGTTACTTTAAGGGGCGTCCAGGTTTCTGGTGGGTCCATAAAAGAGTAGGTTTAGATTCTAGATTACATTTTTTTGCTTAGGCTTAGGCTTAGGTTTAGGAATACGCTTAATCTACTGTTACGTCCCTTAAAGTAACATTGTCCCAAAAACAAAACGATTGTGCGTGGACACGCTACGTATAACGGCGGTAGAAAATTCGTGAGCAAAACGCGTCAGAAGCTAAAACGTGACTAACGCAACGCTTAAAACCTGAATTGCTCAAAACGCGTAAAATTGTTTCGAAATCACCAGTCGGATCGGCTTCACCGGGGCCACCCAGGTGGTCAGGACGGGAACCTTTTTGAAGACGGTGATTGAGGCAACCTCTTGGTACTGGATTTTGTTACTATTTTTAGAAAATTTGTTTACTCTTGCGTATAGACGCATTTGTAAGCAGGCAGTGTAATAGATTTTATTCTAAAATCGGCAGTTTTATACTTCATATGTTAAAATATTCTAAAATTTTAGGTTAAAATCATTTTATGCTTTAATTTTACCTTAACCTATAAAATCAATTTTTAAAGTATTCCTGTAACGCAGCTGTTTGCCTATAACAGCAACGCCTTCAAATTTACCAACGACAATTTTTCGGTCTACTGTTAAACTATGGAAACATTTCCCAGCCATCATATAATAGCTGTACCCAACCTTTTAACCAAAACCTACGTAACGAAACAAGAATTGCTGGAAATAGAGATTCTGAATCAGAATCAAGTCAATTCGATTGATTCCTGTGTCTGCAACCTGCATTACTTTAAATCGCCAAATAATTTTCGTCAAAATTTCGCCAATTTAACCAAACGGTTATCACTGGCGTCAGCTGGAAAGCCGTTGCCTGAACCGCGTAGAGGTCATGTCGCTGAAGTCGCATCGTGTTCCGATCCGGTTCTGTTGGGCAACTTGCGAGTGTTCGCTGGACTTGTAAGCAACGAACAACGATATACGTCGCGGCCGGATTTTATGGACACCATTCAGACTGAAGTGACCACAAGAAATCGGGCAATTGTCGTTCAGTGGATGGATCAGGTAGTTGTTTACAGGCCGTAAATACCTGTCCGGCTAATAAATAACCCAAAACCAAGCTTACAATGTCATAGCAACGGAATACGAATTCGAAACTGATTTCGTACAAGTCAACCTCGATCAGCCACTGGTTTTGTTTGTTCGGGTTAAAGAGTTAGGATCTATTGTAATTTTTCTGGTATAGCATGAGTTAAAGTCTCCTAAATGGGACCAATTAAAGCTTTCCCCGAAATGAGGACAAACAGTCTGATTGAGTATATATCCTTTAATTTTTATTGTTTGCACAAGAGGTGTAAGTGGGTAAAGATTTTTTTATCCGCGTCGCGCGTTAACCGCGGGTTATGTTTTACCCGAAGGTATATCCGCGCACAATTTCCTTACCCGTCTTTACCCGCGTAAAATCCCTTTACCGGTACCGACGTTACTTGCCTATCTTTTTTTCTTTTGCATTCACACTACAGTTGCGTAATTTTGCAGTGCATATATGTTACTCGCTCGAGTTACGTTTAACAATCAATTCATTATCAGTAACTTTCAAAACAAACCATTAAGTAAAAATGTAACACCGGGCAATATTACACATTTCACCTATTACTGTTAAAACTAGGTTGTTTGCCGAAGGGTGGTCAGTGAATAAAAAATTCTTGTCTGCGCAAAATCGTTGTAGTTAAACGCGCACAAAACACACATTTCTTTACGGTTTCGTGAACCTGTAAACATTGTTCCAAGCCAACGAAAAATATAACCTCTATAAGAACGCGAAAAATGTCAGAAAATGGAATAACATATATTGTTGCTGCCATTCCAAAAGCCACCAATATTTTTCGATTTAACAGCACATATCTGGAGTGTTGTACTTATTTTTCACTCATGCGGTAAAAACAGTGTAATAAGTTTTTCTTCTATATCTGGTTTCACGTTTCTTATGAAAATTTTAGGCGGCAAAGAATCCCAAATTTTTAACCGCGCTTTCAATCCGGTATACCCGCGTCAAAATTTTCTTACCCGTACACTCGTTTACCCGCGCTTAGCCGCTGGTAGTGTGCAGCTCTGGCTTGTACAATGATGAGTGCCTGATACAATAGTGTGCAACTCTTGGGGTTCCACATGTAACAAAATGTACCACAGGGCGTTGCGTTTTTGGCCGACCCCCTCGCATTTTATAGCGCTAAATTAAACTATAACCGGAGCATTTTTGATAACGGATGCGTAAAGAGCCATGGTACGCACTGGATGTACCCCACTCTCAATAAGGAGGGTATGCCAAAAACGCGCCCATGTAAAAATCAGGGGAGGAACGTTTTTCTATGGGACTGTAATAGAGTAGGCCTAATGTTTAGACTAATTTTTTGCTTGGCTTTTAGGCTTTGGCTTAATCTTAGGCTTGGGATCAGTTTGTGTTGTTAGGAAAAGCCTATTTCCAAGAGAGTCAATTTGACTACCCTTTTTTTACAGTGTACTCAGTTGCATATTCTTGTTGAAGTATATACAATACATCAAACAAGTCACGTATATATTTAAGCCTAAAGATTATTTATACTTCGTTGCAATATTTTTCTCAAAAATTATTCTTTTACTATTTTCAAGGTATGCATCGACGGCCGATGTGGTCCTGACGTATTTTCACTCGCAGTGAACCTGTTGGATCGATTCCTGTCCCGAGAAGCAATTCACGCCCGACATTTACAGCTTTTGGCATCCGTTTGTATTTTCATCGCAAGTAAACATCGTCAAGTCCAGCCTGTTCCAGCGCAAAAACTTCTCGAGTACACCGATGATTCGATTACAAAGTCTGATCTCGTAGTAAGTTTTCGCGATACTTGATCGCTGATGTTTATTCGAGGCTTAAAATGGTTAAACTGTTATCTGCGAACACGAACGAATCTTGCTTTGCGGATATTTTTAGTTCCAATGAAACAAAAGTTGCATTGTGATCTGCCAAATAAGCTGTCACCCCTTTTCTTGAGTTCGAAAAATTAGCCTCTGTTGATAACAAAATGCTAGAACATGAGTGGCTATCAACTAATGCCAAACAAGTCTAAAATGCGTAGATTTCATCAAAACGAGGGCTTATAAACGATTTTCTGACAGTAATTTGCAAATTATTGTTAAAATTTGCCAATTTAACATTATTTTTATGCCAAAATTTTGTCTCAACTCCAGTTCACCATCGACTTTATCACAAAGTTTTACACCTTTCGTCTTGAAAAAACACACGTTTCGAATCCTGGCAAATGTACTTTAACCCCTTCTCACATTGAGTTGCTTGTAGGCAACTCAGTGCAGTGTATATACGTTAAAAAGTATATATCGCACCGTGTTTAACAATTGCAACACGTATACATGGTACTAAATCACCACAAGACGTGAGAGCCCCCTCGTCTCGAGCGTCAAGCTCCTATAGCTGAGTGGTGATAGTATACGCCTCCCACTCCAGTCACTGGAGTTCGAATCCTAGCATAAAAGTATGTCTCAGGGGAATAGAAAATATTCATGTGAGAAAGGGTTAAGATATGTTATTCTGGTGCACACGTCGTCTTCTTGACGCGTTTCAGGGGCTGCTTGTAAAAATTTGAATTCAAAATGATTTTTACTGGTTAGAATTTATTTCAGAGCTGGGAACTTCTAGTCCTCAAGCGATTGAAATGGAATATTTCGACTCCCGTTCCTCAAACTTTTATCGATCAGTACCTTGCACGTCTACCTCTTAATAGTCAAGTCTGCATTGTTCTGCGTAAAGTGACCAATCGCTATTTAGCGTTATCCTATAGAGGTTAGGGCCAGTGTTACTTTAAGGGGCGTACAGGTTTCTGGTGGGTCTATAAAACGAGTAGGTTTAGATTCTAGATTACATTTTTTGGCTTAGGCTTAGACTGAGGAACTCATTTTTGCAACGCTTAGGCTTAGGCTTAGGAATGCGCTTCATCTACTGCTACGCCTCTTAAAGTAAACATTGGCCGATGTTAGTTGATACACTGGCATGTATGCAACATGTAAAAACTTAAGCTAACCGGAATTATATTGTGAAAAATGATTAACCCCTATACTAAAACCGATAGTTCGGTTGAACCGCATTTTCACATACTTGTTCGTGGTTTTAAGACATAAATTCTTGGCCAATGCTCTCAAATATGTATAGCAACTATCTTCAGTTTAGTAATAGATTTACAAACTCACTAACTACTGCCGTTGTTGAACTTAAAATCGGTACAGTCGTAGAGCAATTTCTATGCGAAAAATGTGTTGAGTTTTGAGCCTCAGCATTCACCGGTTCGAAAGTTACAAGACCAAACACCAACTGGTGATAGATGCTACAAACATTTGAAAATACGATCCCATGTCTTTGTTCACATAAAAGATTACAGTGCTTTATACAGTTTTCCGTTAAACATATTCGATTGGCAGGAGTAAAATATTATGTTTGTAAGTGACTTTGGGCACACGCGTTCCCGTAGCCAAGGGGGGCGCAGGGGGACTCAGCACCCCCTGAAAAAATTTTAGCCCACCCCTAGAAAATTTTCAACCTTGTTTGTAAGTCATTGAAAACCCTTGAATGCCCGTCCTGAAAAATTTTTAACCACCCTAGCAAGGTGAGCTGGCTACGGGCATGGGCAGGCACTCGACCGTGATACCAATGTTGCATCTTCAATATACAAGAACATATTGAAGCATCGAAATGTTTCAGATCTCAATTTCGCTTTGCTCAAACCGTCAATTCTAGCGTGCGCTGCGTTATTAATAGCGCTTGTTCACGTTGGTGGATCGAAACATATATTCAAACATTTGGTTGATATTTTACAGATCACAGAAAGCATTCATACAGCAGTATGTAGTTATTTTTATAATACGGCACCCAGTAGGCGGATCTATAAATTTTTGACGGGGGGGCGGGCTGACAAATGTTATGAAACGCAAAAATTGTAAGGTAGGAACGTTATCAATTTATCACCAAATAATTTTGTGAGGGCGAAAAATTGTAAGGTAGGGACGTTACAATTTTATCACAAAATAATTTGCGGGAAAAAATGTTTTCTGCAAAAAAATTTTCTGAGGGGAAAAAATTATGAGGTAGGACCTTACCATTTTAACACCAAAAATATCTGACGGGGGGCGTACGCCCCCCTCCCCCCTCTCTGGATTCGTTAGTGATGGCTCCATTCGTTGGGGTTCACAAGTACAACGCTTTTCGAAAAATAGTTGCATCTTGTGCATGCTATACTTAGAAATTTGGAATAAAACACCGAAAACAGCAAAAAATATTCGATTTTGAAAAATTGTTGGGGCCACGGCTCTTACGATGCCTTCCTCTGATTAATTTAATGCTGAACAGCAGCGGATGCTGCAATTTTTGACGGAAGGCGGGCTGGCAAAAGCGTTTTTGACTCAACATCCGCCCACGTCTGTATCCGCTATTGGCGCTCGAAGTCTACTTAATGATCCTGAGAAGATGAGAACTAACAAAAATTAGGGCCCATGTTACTGTTAGGGACGTCCAGGTTTCTGCTGGGTCTGAAATAGGGTAGGTTTTGATTCTAGATTAAATTTTTTGTTTAGGCTCAGGTTTAGGATTAGGAAACACATTTTGCAACGCTTAGGCTTAGACTTAAGCTTACGAATACGCCTTAATCTACTGCTACGCCCCTAAAAGTAACATTGGCCAAAACTAGAAACCGTATTCGGGAGCTCAGCATAATCTGGGTAGGCAATTGAGATTGATTTTGGTTAATAATTTCATCTCTTAAAAGTTTAAATTTCAAAAATACGCAACAACTGCTGTTACTTTGGAATGTTCTCAATCTGGTGTTACGCTGAGCAGTGCCGGAGCAGGCAGGGGTGGGGGCTCCCCCCAAATTCCAGGTTTGGGGTCCCCAAAGTCGCGAACGAGAAGCCAGACGCATTTTAAAACTGTATTTGTTTTGTTTCATCCGGTTAAGGTGGGGCTCCTTTAGAGGTGGGCCCCCAAATGGGGGAATGGGGGTGGCTGCTCCGACCCTGACGCTGATACATTTAATAAAATGGAAATTGGTTGATTTTTAGGATCTTCTGACACATTCAGTGGCGTCATTGGAAGCTTTCACCGTCGAATCATCACGTTCCGTTAAAATTCAACCAATGAAAACGGACTATAATGATACATTTGACCAATCAAATTGCGGCGCGTCCATGATATCCGACGTCAAGTTAGAACCAATGAGCGCATCGGGTTTAGCGTCTCGCTACGGTGAAATTTAGATTAATAGACACTATGGAACACATCTGATCTCAAAGTGGATATTTGCTATTAAACGTGATACTGATTTATTGTTTTCGTTGATGCCTATGCCAATGTTCAGAACTCACTAGCGGATCCAGAGCGGGTCGGGGAGAGCGTATGCCCCCGCTGTCAGCATTTTTTTTGATAAAATGGTAAGGTTCGTCACTTACAATTTTTGTCTTTCAGAAAATTTTTTGTGAAGCCCACTACCTTTACAATTCTTCCCCTCAGAAAATTTTTTGGTGATAAAATAATAAGTTCTCTATATACAGCAAAAATTGCGTTTCATAACAATTGCCAGCCCGCCCCCCCGTCAAAAAGTTCCGGATACGCCTCTGGTCAGAGCATGGCAAAATCGAGATGTCCAATTAAATAACGTATATTCCGAAGTGCTGAGCTGAAATTTGAGCGTCTGTACTAACAACGCACCCCTGGGGATTAGTTGTAACCCTATAATTAAACACTTCTTGGGGCCCTCAATACATCTTTATAAAGGCCTCGGTAATCCAATCAATTGAACCTCACGAGTCGTAAACCTCGGCTCTGCCGTCAACTCTCCGCATCAACGTTTAGTTCTAAATCTAGCACTTACAATACCTTCAATATTATAGTTTGAAATCTGCCGTTTAAATTGTTTCAAGTCTTGGCTGAAATTATTAAAACTTTGATCCAATAAACTTTATTTTGCTTTTTACACGTTTTAGACAGATTGCAGGGCTAATGTTTACTTTTAGGGCCGTAACAGTAGATTAAGCGTATTCCTAGCCCTAAACCTAAGCGTTGCAGAAGCGTATTCCTAAGCCTAAGCGTTGCAAGAGCGTATTCTTAAGCCTAAGCATTCAAAAGCGTATTCCTAAGCCTAAGCGCTGCAAAAGCGTATTCCTAAGCCTAAGCCTAAGCAAAAAATGAAGTCTAGAATGTAAGCTTACTCATTTACAGACCCACCAGAACCTGGGACAGCCAGGAATGCGCTTAACGATGAAATTAATTTTGCCTGCTTTAACTGCGTTTTTGTATAGTTCAGCAAACAATTAAAACTGGTCCATGTAAAGTTCGCGGCGGAACTTTTTTCTGCGGGACTGTAGTAGAGTAAACTTAAGCTTTAGACTAACTTTTTTTGCTTAAGCTTTAAACTCATTCTTATACTTTATGCTCAGGAATATGGTTATATTACTTACGACCGTGTTCTGCACATTGGCCAAAGGGATTCATCAAGTAGTTGCGGGTCTGCCAAAAATGAACAATATTAATAATGTAAAACGGAAATACAGTAGTCTTAGTCAATATTCAAGCATTCTTATCATTTTTGTTTTAATCTTTAAAAAATACTTACTTAAATTTAATGTAAATTTTATCAAATAAGAGAGTAATAAATGAAGCGTACACCCACCGTTCCAGCTTTTATAGGCCATTTTTTCGGCCACGAAAGTTATTAATGTGACCACTACTTAATTTGGAAATGACCCAAGCTTGCTCGTGTTTCTTGAAAACCCTGATTTATGCTTATTTTGCAGTGCCGTGTCCAGAAATTTATGATAAGAAACGCCGCGCTACATATAACTGCGAGTTCGTAGCCAAAGATGGGCTTAGCGCCCACGGAAGAATTTTGGCTCCAATAGAAATTTTTTCAACCTTGCTTGGACCCATGTTAATACTTTAATGAGGGTCCAGGTTTCTGGCGGGTCCATAAAAGCGTAGATTTAGATTCTAGATTACATTTTTTGCTTAGGTTTAGGCTTAGGCTTAAGCTTAGGAATTTGTTAAATCTGTTACACCCCTTGCAGTAACATTGGACCAAAATCTTAAATACAAAATTTTGGTTTTAATTTGTGTTTAGGGGACAACTGTAGAGGGACTCCCTAGGATTCACTTGCGCTACTATGTTCGCTCGCTCGCTGCAAAATATCTTTGCCTGTGAATGCTTCATTCATTAACTCCTACGCAATGCGTTAAATGCAATATTTAACGTACTTAATACATTCAGATCTGGTGTTTCTAAAGGTACTGGGTGGGTGGGCAAAGTTGGTGGATGTTTGTAAAAAATTTTTGGTCAGGGAAAACATAAAATTAGCAAAAATTTCAGTTAGTTTTCGCAGTGTTTATTTAGTAAAAATTATTTAAATTATTTAAATTATTAGTGCGGTAGACTGCAGCAGTATTTTGCTGATTCATTCATGTAGGAATTTTCGGTCCATGTAAAGATCAGGGGCGAAACGTTTTTCTACGAGGGTGGCGGCATACAGCAAGCTTAAACTCAGTCTATTTTTTTGCTAAAGTTCTACGCTTGGTTTAGGCTTAGGAATATGTCTATATGCGGGTCCGTTGCCAAGGGAGGCCAGTGGGGCTCTCAGTCCCACTAGAAGATTTTCAACCTTGCTTACAAGTCAATGAAAACCTTTAAATTATCCTCCTGAATAATTTTAGCCCTCTAGCAAGATGAGCTGGCTATTGGCCTGTCAATACTATACTGTTGCGCCCCTGTTCTATACATTGGCCCGTTTTTTCTGAGACTTGGAGCTGCTGTGGGAACCAGGTTCCATAGATGTGTTTATATTAAACTGTATTCTGGGCTATTGTACCCTTTCTACCCACATTCGAAAGAGGCTTTTATAGGGAAAAGCTTACGCCTCAGTCCAAGCCTAAAACGTTTTCCTAATCCTAAGGATGCGTCTATAAGCGTTAACATTAAATGTAGTGCCAAGTGTATATACAATAGTAGAATCGTCTTCTATAATACCTTTAGAAATTTGGTTTTGCCTCCGCAAGAAATCGCACCCCCCCCCTGAATGTTATAAATCAATTCATGGTTGCGATGGCAATAGAAAGTACTGCATTGGTCAATCTATAACTCCAGCAACGGTGTATATTTGATGCTTTGTATTTTAAACTTTTTCCTACGCTAAATTTCACTTAGCGGCTTAATCAATTGATTTCAAAAATATACAAATGTAAATAATAATCAAATTTTAAATAGATAACATTTAAAACCAGCCGCAGTGGGACTCTACATGTATTGAGCGAAGCTTGACAGAACACACTTAAGCACTTAAGCTATTATTCAAATTAGTTATTAGCTAACTATTCATTTATCGGTCTTGTAATTTTTTAAACAATTTATTCAGATTCATCGCAACCAAAAACCCGTCAGGAATTCTAATAATTAGGAAAATAATTTAAAAAGTAATAATTTAGGCTTATCAATTAAGCAAATATGCAAATTTTGCATTCAGCTACTTCACTCCAAAAGGAAACTGCTATTATATATAAGCGAAACCATCCATGTAATGAGAGCTGAGTTCAACTTCAATTAAAAGTAAAATACCGACGACGAACTTGTCTCATGATTTTAACTCCAAATTGGCAACCGCTTCTCTTTATTCTTGAACCTAACATAACTTAAGCTCAGTGCCGCAGCCACTCAGGACCGAGGAGGGCCGTCATTGTAAGCCAATTCCTAAGCCTAAGACTAAGCCTAAGCGTATTACGCTTAGGCTTAGTCTTAGGCTTAGGCATAAACTCATTCTTACGCTTAGGATTTGGCTTAGGCTTAGGAATAAACTCATTCTTACGCTTAGGCTTAGTCTTAGGCTTAGGCATAAACTCATTCTTACGCTTAGGATTTGGCTTAGGCTTAGGAATAAACTCATTCTTACGCTTAGGATTTGGCTTAGGCTTAGGAATAAACTCATTCTTACGCTTAGGATTTGGCTTAGGCTTAGGAATAAACTCATTCTTACGCTTAGGATTTGGCTTAGGCTTAGGAATAAACTCATTCTTACGCTTAGGATTTGGCTTAGGCTTAGGAATAAACTCATTCTTACGCTTAGGCCTAGTCTTAGGCTTAGGCATAAACTCATTCTAACGCTTAGGATTTGGCTTAGGCTTAGGAATAAACTCATTCTTACGCTTAGGATTTGGCTTAGGCTTAGGAATAAACTCATTCTTACGCTTAGGATTTGGCTTAGGCTTAGGAATAAACTCATTCTTACGCCTAGGCTTAGGCTTAGGCTTAGGAATAAACTCATTCTTACGCTTAGGCTTAGGCTTAGGAATAAACTCATTCTTACGCTTAGGCTTGGGCTTAGGAATAAACTCATTCTTACGCTTAGGATTTGGCTTAGGCTTAGGAATAAACTCATTCTTACGCTTAGGATTTGGCTTAGGCTTAGGAATAAACTCATTCTTACGCTTAGGATTTGGCTTAGGCTTAGGAATAAACTCATTCTTACGCTTAGGATTTGGCTTAGGCTTAGGAATAAACTCATTCTTACGCTTAGGATTTGGCTTAGGCTTAGGAATAAACTCATTCTTACGCTTAGGATTTGGCTTAGGCTTAGGAATAAACTCATTCTTACGCTTAGGATTTGGCTTAGGCTTAGGAATAAACTCATTCTTACGCTTAGGATTTGGCTTAGGCTTAGGAATAAACTCATTCTTACGCTTAGGATTTGGCTTAGGCTTAGGAATAAACTGATTCTTACGCTTAGGCTTAGTCTTAGGCTTAGGCATAAACTCATTCTTACGCTTAGGATTTGGCTTAGGCTTAGGAATAAACTCATTCTTACGCTTAGGATTTGGCTTAGGCTTAGGAATAAACTCATTCTTACGCTTAGGCTTAGGAATG
The DNA here is from genome assembly GCA_030248215.1 of Enoplolaimus lenunculus. Classification (NCBI taxonomy): domain Eukaryota; kingdom Metazoa; phylum Nematoda; class Enoplea; order Enoplida; family Thoracostomopsidae; genus Enoplolaimus; species Enoplolaimus lenunculus. Next base: position 171,724 of record JASANG010003148.1, read on the forward strand.
AACTCATTCTTACGCCTAGGCTTAGGCTTAGGAATAAACTCATTCTTACGCTTAGGCTTAGGCTTAGGAATAAACTCATTCTTACGCTTAGGCTTGGGCTTAGGAATAAACTCATTCTTACGCTTAGGCTTATGAATAAACTAATGAGTTTATTCCTAAGCCTAAGCCTAAGCGTAAGAATGAGTTTATTCCTAAGCCTAAGCGTAAGAATGAGTTTATTCCTAAGCCTAAGCCTAAGCGTAAGAATGAGTTTATTCCTAAGCCTAAGCGTAAGAATGAGTTTATTCCTAAGCCTAAGCCTAAGCGTAAGGATGAGTTTATTCCTAAGCCTAAGCATAAGCCTAAGCGTAAGAATGAGTTTATTCCTAAGCCTAAGCGTAAGAATGAGTTTATTCCTAAGCCTAAGCCTAAGCCTAGGCGTAAAAATGAGTTCATTCCTAAGCCTAAGCGTAAGAATGAGTTTATTCCTAAGCCTAAGCCAAATCCTAAGCGTAAGAATGAGTTTATTCCTAAGCCTAAGCCTAAGCGTAAGAATGAGCTTATTCCTAAGCCTAAGCCTAAACGTAAGAATGAGCTTATTCCTAAGCCTAAGCCTAAGCCTAAGCTAAGCAAAAAATTAGTCTAAAGCTTAAGCTTATTCTATTCTAGTCCCACAGAAAAACGTTCCGCCCCTGATCTTTACATGAACCCATCTGACTATGGACCATGCACCCTATGCGCGAACCTATTAAGCCTACACAAAAACTTTACCTTAAGTGCAGGCTCAAGCTGAAAGTTTAAACCTGAGTCGAAAGCTAAACTTCTGAATAATGTAAGCTTTTGGGAATTTTTGAAATTACCCGGAAAATTAGGATTTTGGGAAATTGGGATATTACTCAGGAAACTGGGGAGGACTTGTTCTTTACATGGGCCAGTGTGTGTGTGACTTGTGGCTGATTTTATATGCGTATAAAAAATATATGAACTATGCCAAACTTAAAACATTTTCCACCTGTGCATCCCTCCACCAGAAATTTGTGGATCCGCCACTGACTTGTAGTCGTTCCGATAATCTCATCATCGACTCGATCCATCTGAGACAATTTCCAGGTGACAAATTATAAGGTCGAAGAGTTGTCACACCTGGTGATTGATAGGCGATAACGACGTGTCCAGAATTTGTGGTTCGGGGAATTATACGAAGTAAAAATTTTGATTATCGCTACGATTTAGGAGATTGCTTTGACGTTTGTTTGCTCCGTCTACGGGCCGTTAGCCAGAGGGGGGCTAGGCGGTCCGAGCTCCCGAGAAAATTTAGTACCTACACCTGCACACAAAAAATATTTCTGAATTTATTGAGAAAAGTATTTTTCCTGAGTCAAATCTGAAAAGTTGTGCTGATATTAAGACAATTTTTCTAAAAATAACTCGAAAATGTTTATTTTCAGACTTTATTTCAAAACTTTTTTGAAAACTATTCTGCTATAACAGCAATAAGTACTTTTCAAGTGCACCTTGCTAACTATATATTTCTTAAATGTACGAAATTTTTTCTTAAATATCAAATATTATTTTGAGTGTGGAAAACTGTCAACCAAGCTTGGGTCCATGTAAAGATCAAAGGCGGAACATTTTTCTGTGGGGCTAGAAAAGAGTAAGCTTAATTAATTTTTTGCTTGGCTTAGGCTTAAGCTTAGCAATATGATCATTCTTACGGTTTAGGCTTGCGTTTAGGCTTAGGAATATGCTTATAATACTGTACCGCCCCTGTTGTTTACACTGGCCGAAGTTTGTATGTCATCGAAAACCCTTGTATACTCCTACTGAAAAATTTTAATCCCCCCTGTACAGTGGTGGATCCAGGATCTCACAATAGGGGGCCAAAATTTTCTACATATTAATAAACTTATTTTTACCCACACACAAACCAAGACTATTGCCACAAAATTGACTTTACGTTGGTTCAAGAGATGAAGAAGTTCAGATTTGGTTTCAAACAGGCACCAAATTAAAAGGCTCGGATTCGGAAGCCAATTCAGTTTTGAACAGCTTCAGCAACATGTTTCTTTTGAGTAAAGTTAGAATTGCGATTTTCGGAACAGCGTAGAACAGCAATTGACACTTTACATAATTTTTGTCGAGATGCTGTTGGGGAGGGCCACGGCCGGGGTGGGGGCCCCCATGGATTCGCCATTGCCCCTGTAATGTAATCTAGCTACAGCGCTGTCCGTCTCTAATCAACTCAGTCGATTTTCTTGTAGCCCAGATCACAAATACGCGAGTATATAAACTACACTTTAGCTTCTATTCAAACAGTCGAAATTAACCAATCAAAATTGGTGTATTAGTCAATGATGAAATCTCTATCAGCCAATCAAATTACGTTATTTCGTAATGCGCTATATTCCAGTTTTGTAACGTGTGTAACGCAAAATTGACCGCGTTTTCTTTATGATGATATTGGCAGTGTAGGTTGTTTATTGTTCATTCATAAATTTTGAGTAGAAAATGGGAACGAGCAATGGCGGATCCACGGGGGGGGGCACCCCGGCCATGGCCCCCCAACAGCATCTCGATAAAAATTATATGCCAATTTTATGGCAATAGATCATCGTTTGTGTATGCGTCAAAAATAAGTTTATTACCTGTGAAATTTTGGCCCCCCATTTTGAGATCCTGGATCCGCCACTGGAAGCGGGCCCGTAGCCAAGGGGCGAGGCAAGGGTGGGACTCAGCCCCCCTAAAAAATTTTGGCCCCTAGAAAATTTTCAACCTTGTAATTCATTCAAAAAAGTTGAATGCCCCTCCTGAAAAGATTTTTTAGCCCATCTTAGCAAGGTGAGCTGGCTACGGGCATGAATGGGGACTACGTGAGAGTGTCGCGAAATTTGTATCATTTTTGTTACCGCGCTGGTTTTTTAAACAACCCAAGGTAACGGGCATGGGACTGGGTCCCAACCAGTGCCGTGCTTAGGGTGTGAAGCCCCGTGAAAGTAAATGTGATGAGACCATGTTTTTAAGTATTTTAATATGATATAGTTTCGGTTTTTGTACCCTTGGGGCCAAACGTGAGACCCATATAAGATGTACGAGCGATCAGTGGCGAATCCAGGAGTATCAGGTAGGGGACAGGGTGCAACCGGAATTACAATTTACCGGAACCGGAATTTGAAAATTTTACCGGAACCGGAAAGTGAAAAATGCATTTCACCAAAAATTTCATTTTAATCTTATTTTTTGCTCTATTATTTGTGAAATAACCTTAGTCGAACATAGGTATTTATTTTATTTGTTGTATTTTAGATTTTCATCATCGACTGAAGTGAAATCCACCATCAATGGCTTATATTCGGAGTACAAGTGGCTTTCAAAAGAGATTCTTAAAAAAATTTAACGGCCGAATTATAACACCGGAATTTTTAAATCCGGTAAAAATTTACCGGAACGGAAGGAAAAACACAACCGCCCCCCAGGGGTCCAACCCCACAAAAAACAACTTTGCCATCAACTATTGTTCATCACATTGTGAGTTTGAAACAATAAACCATACTATTTCGCTGTCAAAATTGTCAGATGCCCCAGACGGGGGGATACATATCTCCTTGGATCCGCCTGTATTACGACAATTCGTCACCCGACAACTCGTCGCCAGGCAACTTGTAATCCCAAAATTTCTTCATCGACTCGACAACTGGTCGCTCATCCGTCATTATGTTTACGTTTAGGCTTTGGATTATGCTATTAATAGGCTTTAAGACAATGATGGGCGACAAAAATAGTCGTACGTACGGATCCGCCACTGGATGTGGACAGTAAATTCGGCGAGCGAGCGCAGCAAGCCAGAAACCAACCGTATTTTCAGGATGAACTGTGTGCAAATTTTCGGCGGGTGGGGGGGGGCTGCCCGCCCTTGTGACCGCCCATGGTCACTGAGCCATTAACTACAACAGGCGAGAGAATAATGACGAGAAATTTCTCGAGCGAAACGCACAATTGTGAGCGCGAAGCTTCTCGTTGTGCCGAATTACCATCATCTAATTGCTCAATATTATTCGATTGATTACCGTCACCCCCCATCCGCACCCCCTCGTCAACGATTTTTAGATCCGCCACTGGACTCTGTTACAAAAATAACTCTCAAACGTGAAACAATCAAAATCTACATTGCTGAAACAGTTTTTACTTGATCTTCGTGTGTAGGCCCGTTTGCCAGCTTATCCTGGCTACGAAGGGGACTAATAATGGATCAGAACGAGCAGGATACAAGGATTTACGACGACGTACAAGTAAAGTTGCGTATCTTGTTAGAAAAAGCAAACTTTTTGGGGGACTGAGCCCCGCGATTTGGCCTAATAACCAAGGGCCCCCGCGTCAATGTGGTATTAAATGTGAAAATCTGGATCTTAATCATTAAAAAACTAGTTTTTATGCTCAGAAATATAATATACATACACTGAAACGTATTCAGTATTTTACTGCGATGATATTCGTGTGTTAATAGTTACACCCTGGTGCAAGTTTTGTTATGAGCTGAAGCCGGGTTCGTAGCCCTGGCTAATTTTTGGCCCCCTTAATGATTTTCAACCTTGCTTGTAAGTCATTTAATACCTTTAAATGTCGCTTCGAAAATGATTTTGGCTCCATCTAGCATGGTGGCCTGGCTACTGGCCTGGCTTGGGGGCGTTTAGGGACTGTAGATGGTTCGGCAGTGTGCGATTTTAGCGTAATTGGCTTTTCGGCTTTGACGGATAATGGATTGTTGTAACTGGACATGTATTTTGATGAAGGAAACGGTTTGTGGTCAAATGTTGTCATAGGGGAATCGCGTCAAACGTATCGCGGGGGCGTCTCAAAACGACAATTTGTCGACCGACAACTGGTTGACTGACAACTTGTAATACGAAACTTGATCGGCTTGACAATTCAAAGCTCACAGTTATGCTTAGGTTTACACGCAGGCTTAGGATTATGCGTAGATTTATTAATTGGCTTTAGGACACTGTTGGGCGACAAGTTGTCGGTCGACGAATTTTCGTAGACTCGTGTTGGGATCAAGGGTGTCCCACCATGGAAGGGGGCATTGGGGGGAAGGCATGCCACGCTAAAATTTGGCGCTGGTTCCAAAATTTATCAGTGCCCCCCAAATAAAATTTTCTGTGGCCGAATTGTAATCGGGATCGGAACTAGAAATTTTGTGACTGTACGGATAATTTCTATTGACAAATATCGTGTTGATTTAGAGTATCTGTTGGCTAATTCTGTAAAAAATGTTTGGAATAATGGTATTCAAAAATTGAAAACTACAAAAAAAAGAAAAAAGACTAAATAAAAATAATCTTTTATGGCAACAATTTTCAAAAAGGTTGCATGAACAAGTTGGCGATGATTTTTGGTTCTGTAAAGCTAAACTACAATCAATAATTATTGATAAGTTAACTCATCGAAAACAATTTAATGGACAAATAATACAGAAGTTTTGATGCAACGTATCACAACAATTAAGGTTAAATTAAAAATTTCAAAATTTCGATTCCGATTGATTGTGCAATCGGAATCGGAACTCGTTTTAAACCGGAATTCCGGTTGCACCCCGGGCAGGTACGGCAGAGACGATAGCAATCACTTGAAAGTTTAAAATGTTGATGGCCTGGCCTGTGTGTATTAATATCTGGTTAATGCACGAGCGGCGGTATTTTGTGTTTTATTTGGTTTTTAAATTTTAAAATTTGTTCTTAATAAGAATTTAAATTGGATTGGCTTGAATTTTTTAAATATTTTACTAAACCTTGCGGTTCCGAATTATACAATGGTCGATTGCCTTAGACACTGAAGGGTGATGGTGGGGGGGCTGGTTGTCATCATACGTATGTTGCGTTGGTTCATAGTACATGTGAATTTCCGATGCATATACCAGAGTGGCACCGGAATCGATGATTTGACCGAATCCGAATCCACTGATAATAGTTTTACCAAATGTCGATCCTTGCATTTTGCAATTTTTCGCCCTCATCAATGCAAGTCCGCTGCTAGCTCACCTCGCTAGAGCGGTTGGAAAATGTTTTAGGACGTGCATGTAAAGGGTTTGTGTTGATTTACAAGCAAGTTTGAAACTTTTCAATATGGCGGGGGGTGGTGGCAAAATTTAGTGAAAAATTTATATTTTTGTCAAGGTTTGTATGTTCCAAATTTTTCTACTAACGTTATATACGTACTTATGTGTGTTAGCATTACTCACAAATTGCTCCGAACTTCGCTGGTTTGAATAGCTTAAATGGCCAAAAACAAACCTAATTTTTAGCTGTATTGTGAAATAACTGGCATTTTGAAATATTGAACTCGTGGAGGGATCGATCAAATATTTGTTGCCATATGGAGCGATCGATCGAATATTTGTTGCCATATGGAGCGATCGATCGAATATTTGTTGCCATATGGAGCTATCGATCGAATATTTGTTGCCATATGGAGCGATCGATCGAATATTTGTTGCCATATGGAGCGATCGATCGAATATTTGTTGCCATATGGAGCGATCGATCGAATATTTGTTGCCATATGGAGCGATCGATCGAATATTTGTTGCCATATGGAGCGATCGATCGAATATTTGTTGCCATATGGAGCGATCGATGGAATATTTGTTGCCATATGGAGCGATCGATCGAATATTTGTTGCCATATGGAGCGATCGATCGAATATTTGTTGCCATATGGAGCGATCGATGGAATATTTGTTGCCATATGGAGCGATCGATCGAATATTTGGTGCCATATGGAGCGATCGATCCAATATTTGTTGCCATATGGAGCGATCGATCGAATGTTTGTTGCCATGTTGCCATGTTTCGAAATTTTTTGGCTTGTTTGAATTTAATCATTGAATATTGTAACACAACGCGTTTCTGTTGATCTTATTTAGAGATACAAACCAGGAAAAAACCGGTTGAAAACGGTATCTATGTGTATCAGGGTGCGACCGGCAGGGTGCAACCGGAATTACAATTTACCGGAACCGGAACCGGAATTTGAAAATTTTACCGGAACCGGAAAGTGAAAAATGCATTTCACCAAAAATTTCATTTTAGTCGTATTTTTTTGCTCTATTATTCGTGAAACAACCTTAGTCGAACATAGGTATTTATTTTATTTGTTGTATTTTATATTTTCGTCGTCGACTGAAGTGACATTCATCATCAATGGCTTATATTCGGAGTACAAGTGGCTTTCAAAAGAGATTCTTAAAAATTAGCAAAGTTAAGAAAACGGCCAAATTATAACACCGGAATTTTTAAATCCGGTAAAAATTTACCGGAACCGGAAGGTGAAAAAATGCCGGAACCGGAATTCCGGTTGCACCCTGGCGACCGGATACCAAAAACTGACGGAACCGGATAATGTAATATCCGGCCGGAGCCAGAGCGTGATAATGAATTCAAATCTAATACTAGGTTGCATTCAAATATCAAAACGCCGTAGCGTACAATTGTTCCTTCGGTGGCTAAATGGTAACCAACGTGTTTGCGTGACAAAGTTTAACGTCTCACGCCGATGCATTTTTAACTCTTTAACAACGGACCCAATTCCATTATTTTACGTTTTTGCAGCGTCCGGTTCAGTTACAGTATTTGTTTGGCGGATGTTATTTTAAGAGCATTCAGTTTTCGCTAGGTGCTATAAGATAGAGCTGGCTAGGATCAGGAATAGGAGTCTTTGGTATTTGGCAGGCAGGTTTCGGTATTTGGCGGGTTTCTGTTTCTTGAGTCTCGGTGGTTTGGAACCGACACTAGAAGTCGAGGATTCAGCAAATGCTGGTAGACCTGTAAACACGTGAAGTAAATATTATTCAAGCGCAAGTAAAGCCTGATGAATAAAATTTCGCTATTAGTCTATGAAAGAACTACGAAAAAATCATTAGAAATAAATTATTTTGAAAATTTTGTTTTTTTTCGGTGATCGCCAAGAAGTTGACCGAGACCAAGAATTTTCATGGCCGGTCTCAGCTCATCCCTGGCTCGAATTAAGGCTATTATTTTTGCTTAGGCTCAGACGTAATTATAGACCTATTTATACGCTGAAGCATAGGCTTAGCCTCAGGAATAATAGAAATATGCTGAGACATATTATTTTAAGCGTCTAGATGAATAACACTCGTCATTTATATCTGGTTTTGCAGCGTTATTGTATCCCAATCTAAAGATTGTGAACATGCACGATCACATGCAAACATTTATATTACATGTGTGACAAAATATGTAAAAGTAAAGTCAATCAGTTTGATGGTACATGGAAATAAATACGAATTATGGTATAAACTTTTTGAAGTTTTAAAAATAATATCTTGCAAGTTAAAATACCGGAGCCAGAGCCGGATTTGGAGCCGGATATCCGGTCGCACACTGATATATAATATATATTTATCAATTGAAAATGAGAGCTCGAGGTGTTTAGACACAGTTGGTCCGTAATATATAACTGAACGTTAGAACATATTCTCAACTAGTTACTAAACTCAGTTCCGCTTGAATTTGGCTTTTTCACAACTGAATCCTATTCGCCAATTTTTGACGAATCCAAATATTTGGTTGCCACCCAGATATAACACGGGTTGATATGGTTGTATATATTTCTTGCAGACAACATAGGACATGCATAGATGATGTCAGGCAAGCAGTGGGCAGGCAGGGTGCGACCGGATCACAAACTGGATACCGGAACCGGATGCGGGTTTTTTGCCGGATAGTAAACAGGAGCCGGATATCCGGTCGCATCATGTGGGCAGGGGGTGCAAGCTGAAACGAATATGTTTTCGAATTATTTGTAATATTAATCTGTTGAGGACGAACTTTTCAGCGGTCATAAGTTGCATAATTTAAGCTTTATTTTCGTTGAAATTTGATGAACTGGTCGTTAAAGTTAAGTGTACGGGTGGTATGTTACGTCTTGGGGGGGCATAATTTCGCGTCGCTTTGTCAAATTTAGTTTGAGGTCGTTGCTTGAACGCTTGCGTCAAGTTGTATTGCAAGTTGTAAGCAAAATGGGTTTAAGGGATAGAAAAGGTACGAGGATTGTTGCAATTTGTAATTTTCATCCAATTTACGTAACAATCAGGGCCAATACTGCATAGAACAAGGCTGTTACAATAGTGTAAGAATATTCGTAAGCTTAAGCGTAAGAATGAGGGTGTGAAACTTAGGCTTACTCTATTGCAGTCCCATAGAAAAACGTTCCGCCCTTGATCTTTACATGGACCGTAAATCAGGAAGTCAAGAATTAAGATTTCCGTGTCGGTATTCGCCACCTTATCAAGTATGTATGACCGGAAGTACAAAACATACAGTTTACGCAAAAGTTGTTCATTGACTGCAATAATAAATGCAATAGGAATTCGCCCACCGGAATTGTTTTACAGCTTTCCGGCAAATTGTTCATAAAATCATTTAAATGGTTGAGGCTTTGTCTTTGAAAAAAAACGTTATTTCGAAATGAGTGCTTTTGCAAAATTAGTTCATTTTTGTTAAAGCTGTTAGATTAAAAATATGATGGTGTTTTCGCAAACCCTTAATGAATGATGAAATAGCTGAAAATTTGCTGAAGCCAACTTTTGGTTAGTTTTCTTCTATGGAGTAAACTAGACAGAGACCAGCCAAATCCCGAAGCTTGCCGAAACCGACATCGCCTATCCCTGGTTATGATGATGGGTAAATTTTTTGCCACGCCCCATTTGAACTGGCGACAGACGTCAATTTGCATCCGTACATAAGCATCCATGGTGTACTTTTGATTTTCTAGAGCGACATAATATCGTAATGAATGCAATTACAGTCTATTATCAATTTGTATAAATTATTGCTGTGCGTGCATGCGCTCAATTCATTTTGCTGCACATTGTCACAAAAATAGACTCGAATTCGCAACAACTGATCCTGTATAATTTGAGAGTCACCGAAGTTTGGGTAGATTACTGCTGAATTATTCACTCATCGACCCCTGCTCCCGTCTGCTGGGGGTATGGCTTGTCGTGGGAGTAAACGAAAAAATTCAATGTCGGGCTCGTTTGAAGCGGCACACTCAAAGGCTCAGTTTGACAACAGAGACAGTGGTGTTAAACGAGTCCATAGTGAAACCGGTTGTTCCTGTCAAGGCGGTAGTCGGCCGTTTAGGCCAATCCAGCCAACGGCGGGCTCACCGCGCCCGCTGCCTGAGGTCACTCGGCCGTCAAGGGATGAAGTGCCGGCGGGCCGGGGATCACAGTTGGAGACAAGGTCCCAGGTGAAGATTCGGGGGTTGCTCGATGCTCAATTACTATACCGGCCAATTGCGGATTATATTGAAACGAAGCAAATTGAAGTCAAGGAACACATGCGACGGGTCGTTGTTGATTGGATGGCTGAGGTGCGTAAGTTGGCGAGGTGGGGGGGGTTTCGGATTCGACAAATTAGCAATGGATTTGGATTCGGTCAAGTCGTGGATTCGGTGCCACTCTAGTTTAATGGGAAGTAAACAAAGATTTGTGCCGGGTAAAGTTCGGTAACACAAGTTAAGGAAGCAGGACCCTCGTGTAGGTCTATGACACGGTGATATGCCACTATTCGTTCTCTCAACTTAAAGTTCGCTAACAAAAACTAAGGATGCATGATCCCTGTTGTCTAGGGCTCATATTCTCAAATGTGTATAGCAACTATTATCAGTTAGTAATAGGTTTTCAAACTCACTAGCTATTGCCGTTGTTGAACTCAAAATTAACTCCGGACTACAGGTAATCATATGTGAAAAGTGGGATGAATTTTGAGCACCCGCATTCACTGGCTGGACAGTTACAAAACCTATCACCAACAACAGGTTTATAGGTGCTACACACATTTGAGAATCCGGGCCCAGGTCTATGACCCCGTGATCGGCAGCTAATCGATCTCTCTCTGTCTCACCTTTCAGGTTTGCGTCGAAGAACGCTGTTGTGTCGCCGTCCTGCCGCTCGCAGTGAATACAATTGATCGGTTTTTGTCTGCTGAATGCATTCATTCTCGCGATTTGCAACTTCTTGCGTCTGCGTGTCTGTTCATTGCGAGCAAACTTCGTCAAGTACATCCGTTGGCGTGTTCAAAGCTGGTCGACTATACTGATTGTTCGATTACAAAGTCACAATTGTTGGTTAGTCATCGCAGCAAGATGCCTGGGGCCGTATTTGCATCAGGAACCGTATTCTCAAATGTGTGTAGCATCTATCGAGGCTTTTTATCGCTCTTCTATGCTTCCAAATAAGCTTAAGCCGAAGCCTAAGTGGTTTGCCAAACTCTGTATCCAGGGTTGCAATATTCAAAACGCAGTGTGGCTGCAGTGTTTTGAGAACTGTTGCCAGCCAAAATAGACACTGTGGTAGTTTTGTTTATACAAATTATTCGTATAGTCACAAAATTTGTAGTTCCGATTACGGTATAAATTTGCTGTTCGAAAAATTGCGATGCGAAGTGTTTACGAGTCGCCAGCTGCATGCACTGCTTGAGTAGGTAATCGCCAATCCTGTATATAATAGGGTGTTGAACGCGAGTAAACTGCGAATAACAAGATACAGAGTTGTATTCTCAACTATGTGTAGCACCAGAGATCCAACCGGAACTAGATTTTGTCGGAAGCGGAATTGGAAGCATATTTTTCTGTTGGAACCAGAATCGGAATCAAGTTTTAGTAATTCTATTGAAAAGTTAAAACTGTATGACTTTTAACTTTTGTTGCAGTATTCCTTTTTCCGTAACTGTTCACAGTTTCAGTAAAAATTGTTTATATAGTTGACGGAATACACGTAACAACTCGTAATATTTACTAAGAAAAAAACCAACAGAATAATTGCAAATGAACGAAACAAAACGAAACAAACAAAATCTAAGTTCAATCATCTTAAATAGTCAAAACCGAAAAATCAAAGGTCCGGCATCGGAACAGCAGTCAGCCGGAATCGGAAATCAAATTTTGCAGGAATTTTAGCCGGAATCGGAATTCCGATGGAACCGTGTGTAGCACCTATCGCTAACTAGCAATAGTTTGTTGAACAGAGTATAAACGATGTCTTGGCTGAATCACTAGGGTTGTATAATTACTAAACCGCGTAGCATCAAGGGTCGATTATTTATCATTGGAACGTTCAATTTTAGTTGTAGCCTGTATACCGTTTACGGTAGGTGTTATTTTCAGAGCTGGGAACTGTTGGTGATGAACAGGCTTAAATGGGGCGTATCAGCGCCAGTGCCACATGATTTCGTTGACGATATTTTGTCTCGAATGGCGCTGCCGCAGCGATTGGCCAAACCGATTGTCGAACGCTGCAATCAATACATTACCATGGTTTGCGCAAGTATGTCAGTGTAACTGAATACGGATGTGCCCACTCAACGGTTATCGGTAGTAATTAACGCAAACGTGCAACCGGAATTCCGGTGCCGGCATTTTGTGCCATTCCGGTTCCGGTAAATTTTTTAGAATTAACAATTCGTGTGTTAATGCTTGGTCAGTGGAAATAAAGCTTTTTACTAAGCAAAGACGGTAAAAACCGATTGGAGTACATAAACCTTGACAGTCACAGAAAATATACCATCGAAGATAGATTTTGATTCCTTGGATAATGAAAATTTAAACTATTGCACATTACGGAAATACCTTTGCTCAACTAAAGTTATTTCATCCATAATGCAGCAAAAAAAGAAAATTAAAATGAATTTTTCGGTGGCATCTATTTTTCACTTTCCGGTGCCGGCAATTTTTTTCAAATTCCGGTTCTGGTCACTGGTGGTTGCACCCTGATTGGAACTTTTTGTGAGTATCAGCATCGATACTGCAAAAAATCGCCTATTTTTGTACCGATACTTTTTGCGCTCATAATGAGTTGTTTGATCGGTTTTAAATGGTGTAAACACCCGATTTAGGGTGCCAAAAGTATGAATCAAATGCAGTATCTGGAAATGTATGATAAAATATTGAGTATGGCACAATTTGACAATACACGCTCACGCAATTTAAGAAAAATAAGTAAAAATAATATGCCAAATGTTTTTTAAATTTTCAAATCAGAAAAATTTTCAATACCAAAAATACCGGAAAATTCCGGTCAGAAAAAAATACCGGATTTATTACCGGAACCGGATAATAGTGAAAAATACCGGATTTCCCTACCGGAACCGGAATTCCGGTTCCACCCTGCTAACTGGTGATATGTGCTATATGCATTTGAGAATATGGGCCCTAGTTCTAGTCAGCATCCAAAATCTCAGTATTATATTTGGTATTTGAAATTATGTTGTTGAGGTCAATTTTTCATTGAACTCAACCTGTCTAAGTTAAACGACCAATCTAGACGTTAGAACTCTAGACATTTACTGTGTCTCAGCATATTTTAAAGCGTCACCTGTCTGTATTATGTAACTACTGTCTAAGTAGAATGATGGTTAAGTATCTAAATATAATAGTTGAATTTAGTTTTATAATCAGTTGCTACTGTGTAATAGGGTCATTAGACTGAAAAATATTTTCAAATGTGAAAATTTGAACTCAAATTCAAAATAGTATTCGATATCTAATAAGCTTTGAGGTCATCGATAATGTTGTTTGCTTTTAGAGATTGAAAGTTTGACGATCGGGAGAATATATATACATATATATACATATATATACATACATATATATATGATTAGGACTGTCTTGCGGGCGGGGGTTCGTGGCATACATATCCCTGCAGAGTGCAAAATAACATTCATAAACAATTACCAGATCCGAGACTATAATTAAATCAATGTTTTATGAAATATATTTCATAAAAGCAGCGTTGGGCGGTCACGGATTCGATCTCGGGATGTCGCTGGTCTCGGTCTCGCGTTTCTTGAGTCTCGGTGGTTTGCAAATTGTGACCAAAAATGGTGAAAAAGCGATAAACAATTTGTATTATCTGAGCTGATTTGAGTTAATGAAACGACAGCAATGTTTTGCTCGTAGTTTAGACTAAATGTAGTATAATGTATACGCGTGAACCAGCTGATTAAAAAAATGACCACACCATCAGAAGCATAGTCATGAGTATGAAATGGAGGGGTTATGTTCTATAATTTTTTCTGATGAACGGGGGTTCTTCTTGCGCTGCCAATTGAAAAAGTAGCAGTGGTGGGGGGTGCACAGGGCACTTTCGCCGCAAACTTAAGCGTTTACATAAACTTTATATGAGGGTGAAAATTGATCCGAGTCAAAAAATTCTCAAATCCTGGATCGAAATCACACAGAAGACGTTGTTTCCTTGCAACGCCCTTGAATATTAGCTATCCTAATAACTTGTTGCTACAAAAACTTGCACGTGTGAATAGGGTTTGAAACGTTTTTTGAATGAGTTCTTACATACAAATTTCAGACTACAATCTCGGTGTACAGTTGCCATCGCTTATTGCAACTGCATGCGTGTTCACTGCGACTGCACATATTTTCGGCTACAGCAACGCAACTTTGGGTAGTGGCAACGCAGGCGTCGCTGCTACTGAGGGAACTCGATCTCATCAAGCGCTCACTGAATGCATTCCGACTTTGATTCGATGGCGGGATTTTGTTGCCGCTGATGGTACAGATTTGTATGACCTGAATAAGGTACGTTTGTGGCGGTCGTAATGATGGTTTTGGGTTATTGAGTTGGCCCCGGGGCCGGAACCAAACGCGGCCAGAATGTGAGTTACGATATGCGTAATAAAATAAACAATCTATATATTGTCGGGATGGGATTATTTTTTCCTTGCGAGTCCATTACGGCCACGGCATTGTATAGCAAAACTGGCCCTAGCAAATACGGTGTAGACACAGGGACATCTCTAAAAGGTCGTTTTAAAGGTTAATGCTTAGCCAGCGACGCGTGCATAGCTAAACTGTTTCCTAAACCCTTGAAGCCTAAGTAAGCGTAGATCTGGTGCCGAAGTGTACAAGAGACAGTTCAGTTCAGTATCCATTGAATATATACTTAAATGTTGTGGTTGCGCTAAGGCCGTCTATAATGAATGGTAAGGGCTGATAATTGTGGTTTTTTTGCGCGGCTTACCGCAAAAATTCTATGAATAATACAAATTTAAGATATTCTCTAGGGATGTGCCGATACTAAAATTTTTGCCGATGCTGATTTTTGTTTTCAAAATATGCCGATTCCAATGTTAATACATGATGCTTAAGGAACAGATATGATACATCATTATGTACATCAATGTACATACGAAGACTTAAACCCTTACAACCATAAAAGATTCTATTTTTTCTAGAACGGTTCCTTTGAATTAATTTTTTTCAAACACAAACGTAGAGGTTGTGCTATACTTTTGTTGACGTCCGGCGCCGCCGTCTGTCACCCGTACGGCGCCGTTTGTCACCCGTACGGCGTCGTCTGTCACTCGTGCGGAGCGTCTGTCACCCGTACGGCGCCGTCTGTCACCCGTACGGCGCCGTCTGTCACCCGTTACGGCGCCGTTTGTCACCCGTACGGCGTCGTCTGTCACTCGTGCGGAGCGTCTGTCACCCGTACGGCGCCGTCTGTCACCCGTACGGCGCCGTCTGTCACCCGTACGGCGCCGTCTGTCACCCGTACGGCGCCGTCTGTCACCCGTACGGCGCCGTTTGTCACCCGTACGGCGCCGTCTGTCACCCATACGGCGTCGTCTGTCACCCGGACGGCGCCAGACGGTGACGGACGGCGCGACTCGACGAATATAGCGCCACCATAACAGTTTCCCTGATCAGACGCACCGATCATATACTCCAGTAAGTCAAAGTGATAGCATTTGAACTCATTATTATGTGCAAAAAGTATCGGCAAAGAATTGGCAACTTTTTTGCAGTGCCAATGCCGATACTCACTAAACGAGTCGAGTACGACGGATGCCGATTAATCGGCACATCCTTAACGTTCTCCCACTAGTATAACTTTTAAGTAAATTAGACTATCAGCGTGTCCGATTCGAGTATATAAATATAGCCGGGCATCTGATTGCCTTATATGGCTAACTTTAATTTTCCAAACACTAGTATTTTGTAATATTTCGGTCAATATTTGCTTATTGTCTGATATTTTCAGTTGGCTCAAGTCCGTGTTATCCTCGCAATTGAAGCTTATATCAGGGGTCGGCTTGCTCCTATGGCCATATCTGAAGATCTGGATGAGCACCAGGGTGCAAGCTTAACCAAAGCGGTGTCGTCAGGCGATGATGACGGTATTCCACCGGATCCTTGGATTACTCCGACTGATACGATGGCTTTTGTGGCTGATTAATTTTGACTCAGAAACAATGGGATTTGCGGGACTTGTGTACATTTTTCTGTCGCTATATTTAAAGGTTAAGGTTAGGCTTATGTAAGCCTTTCCTAAGTCTGAGGGTGGCGGTATACTTGTCGTGCCGGCGCCGGCCGTTACCATACGTTATACTTGAATAATATGCGTACGATACCGTACGGTGACGGATGATGTCGGACGTCAATAAAAAGTATAACACCACCCATCTTAAGGGTAAATGTGGGTGGAAGTGTACAGGAGCCGAGAGATGCCTTGGTTGAAGTGATAATCGCTTGTATTACTCTGTCCTAATGAGGTGCCGGCAATGCCCCTGACAGGGATACAACGGTCGGTAGTGCGTTGACGGGTTTTAAAATTGTCAGGTTCAAGTGTAACCGGAATTCCGGTTCCGGCGTTTTTTCACTTTCCGGTTGTGGTTCCGGTAAATTTTTACCGGAATGAAAAAGTCCGGTATTAAAATTTGGTCGGTGGAAATTAAGATATTTTTCTAAAAAATGACGATAAAAATTAAATCATTTCAGTAGTATTTTAGTTTGCAAACCTTGAGAATCGTTAAAAACGAACCATCGAAGGTAGATTTCGCTTCCGTGGGTTATGAAAATTTTAAAATACATCAGATAAAGTAAATACATATCTCTAACGAGTGTTATTTCACCAATAATATTACAAAAAACAAAATTAAGATGAATCTTTCGGTGGCGTGTATTTTTCATTTTCCGATTGCGTTTCCGGTAGTTTTTTCAAATTCCGGTTACGGTAAATTGTAATTCCCGTTGCAGGCTGGTCAGGGCCAAAGCATTTTTTACTCTCACAACGGCCTGTGTTAAAGTTGTGCCCTTCCCCGAAATTAATTTCTGGTTACACTGCGGAAATTAGCTTATTAGTAGTTTGTGGGTGCGAAAAGCGTCAGCGAAAGCCAGAGTAAGTTTAATGTTTTGTTCCATGACATGCGGTCTGTAGTAGTTTTTTTCTAATTTCAGTTTCCGTTTGGTTATATTCTACATTAATGAAAACACATTTTTTTCAGTTTTTCGGTGTAAACAATTGTCACCGAACGAATTTTTGTTATGTAAAAGTTCCAAATATTACATGCTAGCCATAGTCTATTGCTTTGTTTACTTTAATATTGGCATCAGGGTGCAATCAGATACCCAAAAACAGATGCCGGGACCGAACACATTGATACTGGGTCGTTCCGGGAGTCAAATATTAAGGCACATATTTCGATAAAACGTAAACCTTAATCATGCTAATTTAGTAGTACTTGAGGTAAATTTTGGTTCTATACGGGGTTTAATTTGGTGTTTTAACTTGTGTTTCGTTTCTTCTTATTCATTTCGAACAAAAATCGCTGTGAAATATTGTGTAATTTTTGGTCACAAATAATAGTTTAATGCAAATTCAGTATATAGTGCGATTTATAGCCGGTAATACAGACTGCCGGAGCTGGCTGTCGATTTTGAACCGGAAACGGATATTCGGATGTATCCTGGTTGACTTAGTGCTTTTTTTGCTCTTCAATTGTATATATCGTGTTTGGATTGCACAATTTCCGTCTACTTTTGGTGGTTGTTGAAGTACTGCGTTGCACGCTTGGAAATATAGGGTGTATTAATGGTGTTTATTTGCTCCCCTCATACAATGGATTACCAAAATAGGGTGAAACTTAGGTTTAGTCTACGCCTAAGCTTAGGCTTAGAAAAATAACTAACAGTAGTTTATGGGGGGGCGGAACTAAACAAGTACCTCTATAATTGAAATTAACTTCAAGGTTTAGAATAAGAAAAGTTGCTTGTTTGATTCTCTGAATTTTAGTCGAATTTTATTACGTTAGGGCCTCGCTGTGTATATTTGTTGTAAGCTCTGGATGAAACAAACCTCAGTAGTAAATAGCAAAATATCGCTTATTTCATGTGGCTAAAAATTAAGAAAATGGTGTTTAAAGTTAAAAAAAGTACGTATACCTTAAAATTTATGGTTAGGCTTTATCCTGTAAACTTACATGCACTGTAAAATGGTGAGTCAAATTGACTCTCTCCGAAATAGCCTGACTACAGAAACTGGGTCAAATTCAACTCCGCCAGAGTCAAATTTGACTCACTGAGCGATTCAGTGAATCGAATTTGACTCTGGCGGAGATGAATTTTGAATAAGATTGTGTAGTCAGGAAAAGCCTATTTCGGAGAGCGTCGATTTGACTCACCATTTTTTGCAGGGTGTTCACTGCATTTGATAAACTTACATAATTTGTAAAATATATGATCTCGTTTGCATATTTTTGTTAATTCCGCCGACCTGTGTTGTCTCGAAGTTGAATGCTTCGCGAAAATCGGTTTTTTAAGTTAAGCTAAAAGTGACTGGACCGTAATTGTTGTAAAAACATCGGGGGTAAGACGTAATACCAGGTTGCAAAGCGGAACTAGATTATATCGTAATCGGCACAGCAAATTTATACCGGAATTGTAATCGGAATCGCAACTAGAAATTTTGTTACTGTACGTATAATTTGTATTGACAAATATCATGTTGATTTAGAGTGTCTGTTGGCTGGCAATAATTTTCAAAAAGGTTGCATGAACAAGTTGGCGATGATTTTTGGTTGTATAAAAGCTAATCTACAATCAATTATTGCTAAGTTAACTCACCGAAAGCAATTTAATAGACAAATACTACAGAAATTTGATGCAACGTGTCACAACAAGTAAGGTTAAATTAAAGTTTCAAAATTCCAATTCCGATTGATTGTGCATTCGGAAACGAAACTCGTTTTGAATCAAAATTCTAATCGGAATCGGAATTCCGGCTGCACCCTGCTTAAACATAGTTCTTACAAAGTGAAGGCGAGTAGCTGCGGATTGCGTAAGGCAATTGAAAAATTATTCAATAAAGCGGAACTGCGATTGATTTTCGGATGCGAGAAATATGATTAAATTGTTTACAAACCTCCAAAACCGATTAATGAATAGTTAGCTAGTCACCAGAGTGCAACCGGGATTCCGGTTCCGGTAGGGATATCCGGCATTTTCACTATCCTGTTCCGGTAATAAATCCGGTATTTTTTACCGGAATTTTCCGGTATATATTTGCGGTATTGAACATCTTTCTCGTTCCAAAATTTAAGAAAAATTGGCATATTATTGTAACTTATTTTTCTAAGATTGTCTGAGCCAGTATTGCCAAATTGCGCCATACTCGATAATTTATCATATGTTTCCACCTACAAATGGTGTGTTTAGAGCATTGAAAGCGATAAAATAGCGTTAAAAATGAATTTTTCGGTAACAAGCACTTTTTATTTTCCGGTTCCGGTGTATTATACTTCCGATTGCACCCTAGTGACTCATTTGCATATTAGCTTAATTGAAAAACAAGAGGGTCAAAATATGCGTTTGTGCTTTATAAGCCTGGAACGTTTAACTAAACTGATAAAATAGTAAGTATGTCCAAGCTTCGCTCATTGCATGTAGTTCCACTACGACTGGTAGACTGGGATATGATTTTGGGACATTTTTTAATTAAGGAATTGCTTGCAATTGAAATTTTCTATTTTTTTTGGCTTTTTCCGAAATTATTTTTTATAATTTTGTTTGAAAATTTGAAAAACTGAAGTTGTGCTACAACGAATTTCCTATTTTTTCAATATTTCCTAGTAACTTAAGCCAAGATTAATTTTGCAACAGTACGTGCCATAGTGAAAACTATTGATATTTATAAGTGGAAGGTAAAGGAATATGTTTTGTTTTGTGACTTGTGTTCTATAATAAATAAATGTAAACGGTAATTGTTGACTTTCGCCCCGCATTAATGTTTATATTATTCCTAAGCCTAAGCCTAAACGTAAGTTGTTATTATTATAATTTCATTTTGTGCGGGGTTAAGTAAACACGTACATACCTATTGTATACTTGTCTTCATTCTGTTTGCTCAAATCTGTACCGAGTTTCATGTATAGCACTTTTGAACCAATAATGCTTGTCTTTTGATATATATATGTATGTATGTATATCAGAGTGCAACCAAAATTCCGGTTCCAACATTGTTTTCAGCTTCCGGTTGTGGTAATTTTTTACTGAAATTAAAAATTCTGGTATTAAATTTTGGTCGGTGAAAATTAAGCATTTTTGCTAAAAAATGACGATAAAAACAAAATAGGTTTCATTAGTATAGCATATATATATATAAACGTTATATATAAACCTTGACAATCACCGAAAACAAATCATGCAAGGTAGATTTCACTTTCGTATATAATGAAAATTGAAAATACAGCAGATTCAGGTTATTTTACCAATAATATAGCAAAAAAAGAAAATTTAAATGACGCTTTCGTCGGAATTAACTTTCCGGTTCCGGTAATTTTCAAATTCCGGTTCCGGTAAATTGAAATTCCGGTTGCATCCTGATATCTATATTCATTGACGCATTCAACTTCGTATCACGTGTGCGTTTCGAATACGTCATTGACCAAGTACTCAATGACGTCAGTTTTCTTCGAAGGTTCGCGTCAATGTTGTCCTCCGGCTGGTGACGCAGATCCATTTTATAACAACAGCCCAGCATCGTCTGGTCAAATTTCTTGACGCTTGTTCTGTTTTTACTCAAAATGCTGTAAAAATGGTGTTTGCGTTGCCCGCTTGTGAGCAACTAAGTCCAAGAATGTAGCATTCAACTGGTCAGTGGTGAAAAAAACATTTCACCCTTTACTGTCTGTGGTGAATCGTGTAATTGCAATCTGTTCAAATGGTTGCTAATTGTCAGGGTGCAATAGGATTTTTGACTCGGGCAAAAATCAACATTCGGCTCCAGTATTTGAACTCATTGCATTTTTTAAAAAACTTCAAGATCCTTAGTTCCAGCCAGGGATGAGCGGAGACCGGCCATGAAAACTTTTGGTTAATTTATTTTTGGTCAGCATCAAAAAAAGTTTTCAAACTATATTATTTCTAATGCTTTTTTCGTAGTTTTTTGGTTTTTTTCATAGTTTTTTGTATATTTTCAGAATGTCTGTTAATAATTATTGCGTCACTGCGAAAATTCATAAATGCATAGCGAAATTTTATCCATCAGACATTACTTTAAATCAACAATATTAACTTGTACTTTTTACAAGTTTACCAGCATTTGCAGAATCCTCCATTTCTGGTCTCGGTTCCAAAGCACCGAGACTCGAAAACCGAGACAGAGACCTGCCAAATTCCGAGACTTGCGGAGTCTAATACTGAGTCTCCCATCCCTGCTCTTACGTCTATTTTATAGTACCTAGCGAAAACTGAATGCACTGAAAATAACATCAGCCAAACAAATATTGCAACTGAACGCAGCGCTACAGAAACATAGACTAATGGTATAGTGTTGTTGTCAAATTGTTAAAAATGCATCGGCGTGATATGTTAAACTTTGTCACGGAAACACTTCTTGTATCTTAGACCACGGAAGGAAGAATTGTTAGCTACGTTGTGATATTTGAATGTAAGTATTAATATATTATCCGGCTCCGTCATTTTTTGGTATCCGGTCGCATTCTGCTAATTGCTGGTTTGAAACCGGTAGAAAATTGTTCATCAGTTTTCCTGGATCCGCAACGAACGTGTGGTACTATACTCAAAAGACTATTATTGTCATAATTTAGCCTTTAGCTGTTTTGCATGTGTCATATATCAATTGTATTGTACAATAATCAGGCTCGTTGGGGCACAAACGCTCAGATCATTTTACAGCAGGGTGGCACCGAATCTACGATTGGACCGAATCCGAATCGAGTGCTAATTTGCCGAAACCGAATCCGAATCCTGCATGTTGCAAATTTCAGACATATCTATAATTTGTTTCAGAATATCAACACAATGCCAGCCGTATAACATTTAATACGTTAATATATTTCGTCCCGACGTCAGTTCTGAGATTTCTCACCTGAAATAAAAAATATTGATTTTTATAGCAAGGTATTTAAAAATTTTATTGCTTAAAAATGTAAAAAACATATTGCCGAACTTTGTTCGATTCGGCTTTTGGATTCGGCTTTTCCACAACCGAATCCGAACCTCAAATTTTTGCCGAATCCGAATCCGAACCTTTGTTGCCACCCTGTTTTACAGGCAAAGCTGGAGCTTTTCTAAGAGCGGTGTAGTGGGCTAAACTCCATTGTGACTACGACGGGCCTTCGAATTATCCTGTGTCATACTTATAAAAATTGTTTTATCATACATTCTTTTGCTTAGATCGAAGTATACGGTTATTCATTTATTTTAGCGTACTTGAATAATAATAAGTTTTGTTTAGTAATACAACTACTGTATAATTGCCTTCTGATGGACGTCATTGTTTTAAATTTCAAATTTAAATTTTTTTCAGACAACTAAAACATGAATTAAATTCTTGAACCAATGTTTGACGTTTTTAAAGTACGTTAAACCAGGTCATATGTTGAAACTCAAAATGAAACGCTGACATTTTCGAGTTCGAGCTGCTTGGAGCTAATTTTGAAATCCGCCCGCAGATGTCGTAGTTTACTTCGTTTGGAAACCTATTACAAATTGGTGGTAGTTGCTATACTGTACGACGATTTATTTGACAGTATTGCTACAGGCGGGTGAAAAACGTAGTTTTAACAATTTCTAGTTCGATTCATTCGGATTCCGGTCTCAAATGTGGTTTCGAATTAATTCCGTTCCGTTTGGCACGTTGGATATAAGAGTCAGGGTCCAAGTTAGGGACGGTCGTTTTTCCGCTGGACTGCAACAGAGTAAGCTTAAGTTTTAGACTAAATTTTTTGATTAGGCTTATGTATGGGCTTATCCTTACGCTTAGGAATATGTTTTATTATTTTTCTCGGGCCCTGTTCTATACATTAGCGGCCGATAGGGTGGATGCAAGCAGCTTAGATTTGATTTCAAATTTTGTTACGGCAGCTAGCTAAGTTATTAGAAATAGTTTTTTTCGATTTGTTCATTTGAAGGCTATTCTGAATTTCTGTCGTAACAGTGGATTAAGAAAAACTAAACTAAGTTAGGCGTCTTGCATTTTTACTTGTATCTATGGTATAGGATGTTTAATTGGCTAACGATGCTTGTAGTATGCTTGTGTGTAGGTTTTGTTGCATTTATTTGTTATTTGTACGAAAATAAACCGAGTTATAATGAGTTTTTATGTGTTGCTCCTTGAGTAGATGGATTTGGTTCAACGAACCCGATTCCGGTTGGGATGGCATTATAAATTAAAATTGTTTTGCCTGAAATATGAATATTAGATTTCTGTTTAACTGGTTAACATGTTCATCTCCTGCTCTGGTTTTTATGAAACTGTTACTACTAAACCACATTGTCAGGATATATATGTTGCAGGGTGCAATCGGAATTCCGGTTCCGATTTGAATTCCGATTCAAAACGAGTTCCGATTCCGATTGCACAATCCACAGGAATCGGAATTTCTACATTTTAATTTTAGGCTTGCTTGTTGTGATATCTTATATAAAAATTCTGCATCTTTTATCTATTGAAATGTTTTCGATGAGTTAACTTATCAATAACTGATTGTAGTTTAATTTTACAGAGCCAAAAAATGACTGCCAATTTGTTCATGCGACGTTTTTGAGAATTGTTGCCGAATTTTTTGCTTTAGCATAGGTGTAGGCTTTATCTATGCTTTAGGGCTTAGGAATATGCTTACTACTGTCACGAGCCCAAAATTACTGTAATGTAGTAAGCAAAATATTGAGAATGGCACATTTTATGAAACTATGAAAACTTTCGCATTCGAAATTGACGGAACCTCCTGCAAATTTGTACCAGATCCTGAAAGACGATATACCGTAGCGACTCGAACAGGATGGGGTAATAAGGGAGTCCCCATTTTGAGTCCCAATCAATAGGAGTCCGTATGTTTGAAACTTTAAACCATACTTAAGTTTTGAAATTACATTCCTAAGTATAACCTTGCATTATCGCTAAATGGTAAAAGACAAACGTTTAATTCAACGGATGGGTGCAATACAGGATACATATCAGGGCCCATGTATAGAACGGCCGGATCGTTTTCCGGAGGGATTATAAGAGTCAGTTTAAGCTTTAGACTAATTTTTTGCTTAGGCTTAGGAATAGGCTCATCCATAGGCTTACGCTTACGCTTAGGAATATGCTTATAGTACTGTTCCGGCCCTATTCTATACATGGACCCATATCAGTAAGCAGGGTGACGGAGAGTGGGTTAAAAATGACAGTCCATAAACGAATAACAGGGGGACCCCTGGAGTGGCCAAATAAATATCAGTCCCCCTCTTATGCGGATCACTACAGTACCGCTGGAACCAAGTTTGTGGAAGTGGGCTTATTTTTACGCTTAATTAGTTGTAAATAATGATTAAATCACGTAATTTTTCATACAGATATGCTGCAATTGTTCGATATGAAATAAAAATGACTCAATTCATCCAGAATCGAGACCATATATAGAACATGGTCGGATCGCTTTCCGGAAGGGCAATGATAAAGTCCGTTTAAGCTTTAGACTAATTTTTTGCTTAGGTTTAGGCTTAGGAATATTCTTTTACTACTGTTCCGGCCCTATTCTATACATGGACCCAGAATCGTATTGGCGCATCCTCTTTTTTTTGGCTTTAAAAATTTCGCAAGCCCAGTAAATATTTGCTCTATACTTCTATATTCGTCTTCAGTTTTTATTATTTTGATCACTATCCTTTTCCGTTGTTGTTACCATCGTTTTACGCACTGGTAAAGACAGATCAAATAATTTGCCGAAATTTCAGCTTTATTAACGTTTAGCAATTTTTAAATGACTGCGGTTAAACTTAAATATACGTTTAGTAAATTTTCTCACTGCGTACGATTTGTTTGGCAAAGGTTTGCTCATTAATTCGAAATTATGAGACGAAAAGTGTGAAAATTGCATTATCTTATCTCGTACACCGGACACTGTTTCATGGTAATTATGGCGTTTAATTGTTGCTAAATCAATTTCTTAATTGATTGTAAATGTATATTCAGTTCGTTTTTTTCCGTTGTTTCACTTGAAATTAATGGCATTTGAAAACGATGTGAAATTTATTAACTCTTGTTTTCATTTGGTGCAAGTTTTTTTCACACGCCATAACCGTTTTATTGTATTTATTCGCACATCATTGTGGTGTGCTTTTATGACGCAGAGTTTGGTCATTTGCCAGTTCTGGTGATTAAATTGGGTTAAGATTTCGAAAATTATCTGTCACCAAAGGTTGATATTTGGTGAAGATTATTTAATTTTGATATTTTGATGCAAATACGTATAGAATATATAGTTATATATACATACATATATACATATATATGTATATACACTGCAAAAAATAACAAATAAAATACTGCACGACCCTACACAAACTGAGTCAAATTTGACTCCGACAGAGTCAAATTCTGCTGACTGGGTTGCACGTTTGACTCTGGCGGAGTCGAATTTGACTCAGTTTGTGTAGTCCCGTAGAGCCTATTTCGGATTGAGTCAATTTGACTCACTATTTTTGCAGTGTATTTATATAAGAAAAATTGACATATTCGAACTTATTTTTCCAAACCAAAATTTTTAATATGTGTCATACTTTATAATTGATCATACGTTTCCAGCTACTGCGCTTGTTTAAGGATTTTGGCATTCTAAATAGTGTGTTACATACAGGACTTAAATTTTCAAGAGCCCTCC
The DNA here is from genome assembly GCA_030248215.1 of Enoplolaimus lenunculus. NCBI lineage: Eukaryota > Metazoa > Nematoda > Enoplea > Enoplida > Thoracostomopsidae > Enoplolaimus > Enoplolaimus lenunculus. The sequence continues at coordinate 197,685 of JASANG010003148.1, forward strand.
GCGCCTAAGAATACTGTAGTGACTTTGATAAGAGGTGAACGACTGATATATAGGTATTTCGCCGCTTCAGAAGGTACTCTTCTTCCCAATTCGGTTCTGGGTTATATTTTTAAATCCATCTGCAGTATTTGGGCCACACACCTTTAAACTTACGCCAGCCATTTTCTATCCATAAGTTCAATAGCTTATGTATATACTTTCAAGACTTGAGTATGCTGCATTGAGTATAGGTAACATTTATGCTTTGAGTAATGAATCAAATTCTGTAGTGAACTTAATTCGGTCCAGAAACCAGTTACGCATCTCAGTAGGTAAGCGGACATATGTAAAGATCAAGGGCGGAACGTTTTTTTCTGAGTCTAAATAGAGTAAGCTTAAAGTTGAGACTAACCTGGCTTAGGCTTTAGGCTTAGGCTTAGGAATATGCTCATTCTTACGCTTACGCTTAGGCTTAGGCTTAGGAATTACATTGGTCGGTAAGCGTTAAACTGAAACTTGTTCAGCAAGCGTACACTGCAAAAAATGGTGAGTCAAACTGACTCTCTCGGAAATAGACTTTTCCTGAGTACACAAATTGTGTCAAAATTCGACTCCGCCAGAATCAAATCCGATTCACTGAATCGCTCAGTGAATCGAATTTGAGATTCAGGCGTAGTCGAATTTGACTCAGTTTGTATAGTCAGGATAATCCTATTTCCGAAAGAGTCAATTTGACTCACCATTTTTTACAGTGTAACCAAACCTTACTCTAAAGCTGAGTAGCCTATTAATATTAATACTCAACATGGTTTATTTACGATAGTTGGGTTAACAGAAATCCATTTATTCGTTATTTCTTTAGATATTCCCACTTAAGATACTTTATTATAACTGATAAATTGATCGCAGACGTTTATTTGATAACCCAGACCAGACCACCCCCAAAGTTCAACCGGAGCGGTCCTTGTATATCAGTTCTCGCACTTGTTTGAGGTGTCTAACCCCCCCCCCCGATTTGGGGTGTACAACGCGGGGTTCTAATTGGCCAAAACTTCCGATATTGTTTTGTTGTTTACATCTGTTTTGCGACATCGCCGCGACATGTAAACAATAAGACAGTGTTGGTCGGGTAGAACTGTACTCGAGACTGATTTATTGTTTTGTATATAAAATATATTGTTTTGAATTCTTTTTGACCAATGTCCACTTGCGTTTTGTACAACACAGCCAGACAGCTGTTTGTTTCGGGTATTGCGGGATTTGACGCATTTGAATTAATCAAATTTTAACTGTTATAAAAACGAGTTCCAATGTAAAAATGATTTTGAGGTTTTCGCCGATAAAAGTAAACTTTTTCAAATTATTTGTTTTTATAAGTACAGGAGCGCAACAAGGGCTCATATTCTCAAATGTATATAGTAACTGTCATCAGTTAGTAATAGGTTTTCAAACTCCACTAACTTGCACTTTTTTAACGCGAAACTGGTGTTAAAGGATTAGAGCAAATCGTATGCGAAAAATGTGCTGAATTCTGAGTCTTAGCATTCAGTGGTTCGAAAGTTACAGGACCTACCACCAACTGGTGATAGGTGCTACACACATTTGAGAATACGGCTCCAGAGGTCCGAATTGTGAAATTTGCAGTAAGATCCTGCCTCCCAGTGTTACTTTTACGGCCGTCTCCGTTTCTGGTTGGTCTGCAAACGAATAGGCTCAGATTCTTTACTACATTCTTTGCTTAGGCTTAGACTTAGGCTTAGGAATACGCTTAATCTGCTATTACGGTCCTAAAAGTAACATTGGCGATACTTAATAGAGCAGAGTTGCTCAATAAATTTACATTGTTGCGACCCAAATAAAAGGGGGTTAATAAGAGAGGGGTCCCCAATTTGAGTCCTAATCAACAGAAGTTAAATTATGAAAGTACATTGTTAAGTATATTTTGCATTATCGCTCAAGCTATTGAAACAAGACAAATAAATGTGTAACTCAACGGTCAGTTGTAGTACCGGATATATTTCAGTAACGAAGGGTGGTGGAGCATGGCTTAGAAATGAATAACAGTCCGTAACCGAATAACAGAGGGGTATCGTCTGGAGAGGCCAAATAAATATCAGTGACGCCTTTTATTCGAGTCACTACAGTACGCAAAATAATTTTTTTATTTTTAACAAAATTTCTTACAATTCATAAATACTGTTCGAGCTGAAAAATATTTCTACAAATATGTAGAATAACTTTTCAAATAAAGTATTCAAAGTAAAAACAAGCAGAGTGGTGATGGCAAATACTTTCCACCCAAGCATCGGAAAATTCTGGTTATTTAACGTGCCCTGGTTAATATGTAGCGGCCGAAAAACTAAACTTTATCTTGCGTTTGGCCAATTTTCAAAATTCAAAATTTACCCTCAACAGTGTTGTTGACGAATTAAAATTTGTGACGCAACGAAGCGTTTTCGCGATGTTTAGCGAGTTAATTAAGCCAGCCGGGTTGGGCAGTCAAAAAGATAGGCGTGGTAATTTGAGTATCTCACCAAGATTGTTATCGTCAATATAAACGAACGAGAGGCACCAAACGATAGGCAAACGTCAAACGCACTGTAATGTTTATCAATTTTGGTGTTATAAATTTGAGAGATAAGTAAATTTTTGAAACAATAATAACAATTACGACAGCTTAAGCGCGTCTAAGTTTGAATATTAACACTGCTTAATCGACGAATTTCCGCGATTGTATTTGAATTTCAGGCAAACCTGGGTTCATATTAGATAAGCGTAGCTAAGAGTTTGCTTTGGAGAGCGCCATACCAATTACATAAAGCATATTTGGTTTCTTTTGCAAGCCAATCTGGTTCAGATAGCGTTTTAAAATTAACAAAAATTTTAAATTAATTGATAGGATCGTGGTACCCGTTTCACCTCGGGACACGCCTATGGTTCACAAATATATACATACTTATATATGTATATAAATATAAATGTATAATATATAGATATATAATATATATTATATACATTTATGTATATGTATATTTGTATATTTGTATATATTACATCAGCCACATAATTATCTTTCGATTGATATTAATCTATATATATTAAAGCTGGAACGCCCCATGTACGTATTTTGGGCAGCGTTCCAGCAGATTTGTATATCCATATGTAAATTAGCTTCTATCTACACTTTAAGTAAAAAATTCTGAAGATATAAGATTGTTGTTTACTTTTTTGTGTTGTTATTCTATAAGACGAAGCCTGTTTGGTCTATGTGTATATTTTAACATGTATGTACTTTTTATTCAATCAAGTTTCAAGGCTTAAGTACAGACTTGCTTGAACAAATCCTTCTAAACATATGCCAAAATACAGAGTTACACTTGTGTGCAACTGCGGGTTACTAGAAAAATTTAACACTGAAGTACAAAGAAACTTGTTCGTGGATCACATTTTATTGGTAATAAGCAGTAAATGAAGAAGGCTTCGCTTATTTTAACGAGTAAATCGCAACTCAATGTTAATTTTAGTAAAAGCCCTGGTAACGCCCACTTCAGTTTGCAAGGAGCTGTAACGGCTTGCAATTTGATTTGTTTTCATTGCTAATATACATATTTTTGCTTATATTACGTACAACGGTACATACAAAAGGGTAAAATTTAAATCGCAATTACGGTTAGATTTAGGTTTAGGTACTGTATAATATTATAATTCTAAAAATTATATAATTTTGTGAAATTAATTTGGTATTTTTCATTCGAAAAAACGAATATATTTTAATTTAATTTTGGTAATTTTTGGTTTTGATTTGGATTATTCATTCTGTTTGGAGATTGTATTCGTGTTGAATTTTCTGATTAAAAACTTAACAACGAATAAAATGGACACTTGGGCGTGAATTTATAACTGGTGCTTATGTAACAATCACAGGTATATTTAGCGGGCAATTACAACAGAGATGGGAACGTATATCGGTCCATTATAGAACAGGGCCGCAGCAGTACTATATATAAGCATATTCCTATGCCTAAACCTAAGCCCAAGCGTAAGGATAAGCCTATTTCTAAGCCTAAGTCTATGCCTAAGCAAATAAGTTAGTCTAAAGCTTAAACTGACTCTATTACAGCCCAGCAGGAAAGCGATTCGGCCCTGTTCTATACATGGACCCAGATGTTGGTCAAGAAATTTACAAAAAAACGAGAAATGGCACACGTACAGTCCTTCAAATATCATGTTGGCAATAGAAAATACAAAATTAATCTATGCTCACTTGGGCATATGTGAAAAGATAAGGGACGGAGCGTTTTTCTGCGCGGCTGTAATAGAGCAAGCTTAGGCTTCCAACTAATTTTTAGCTTATGCGTAGACTTTGATATAAGCTGATTCTTACGCTTTAAGCTTAGGTTTAGGCTTAGGAATATGCGTATACTACTGTTACGGCCCTTTTGTATACATTTACACACACTTAAATAAAAAACTTCCAACTCATAGCATTTCAACATGAGGTTTCGGGCCACGTTCAAAGTGATTTTTAAAAATATTGAAGCTTTAATCCTTGTTTATAGTAACATCAGTTTAAAATTTAATTGGTTTGATCAAGAGTGCATAATACAAGAGTGTGCAACTTTTGGGGTTTCGCGGTGCAAAATGAACCAGCCAGTGTTGCGTTTGTGGCCAACCCCCTCTTTGTTTAGAGTGGGGTCGTTGTCACATGCAATAACCCTAAATTAAATTATAAGCGGAGCAATTTGTTCCCGGATACATAGAGTGACATGGTTCGCATAGGTTGTATCCCCCTTTAAATTGATGGGGTAAGCCACAAACGCGACTTCCGGAGAGGCGATCGAACTTTCAGGCTACGGATCCTTAAGCGAACACTCTACCACTGCGCCACGTAGCCCGCCTCTCCAACAGCATTTTTCATCGACTATATATATCGACACGTATGCTGCCTGCTAACCTACATACAGTGCGCTGCACTATATTGCATGTGCACATAACGGACAAGCATGTCACGCAAGCTTACTTTGCGGTTGAAACAACGAGGCTTTCAGATCGATTTCAAGCTTAGGTTTAGTAACTTACGCATTCTGTCGGCGTTTAGATTGATCTCAGACCCGGAAATATGACGTTTGTAAAAGGAAAAAATTCCGCTTTTGCTATATGAAATTATTTTTTACTGTATAATTTCCGGAACTCGTAATTAAACAATCGTGTTTGCCTCGGATTCGACAGGGTATCAATGTTTCTCGTTTTACATCATAACTTTAAAAACGCGTTGAATTTAACAATTTTAACGTTTATTCTGCAAAACTTTTACTGCAATTTACCGTTCGCACTTATGGTGAAGATAATTAAGCGGTGGATCTAGAAATGTCTGACCGAGGCAAACGCAAATAAATGGTAAAGAAAGTTCGACAGCAAAACGAGCAAGAAGCCAACCGCAATTTTAGCACTAAATTTCGGTGTATAAAATGTTGGTTTTTGGATCCTGTTGGAGGATACGCGGCATTGTTGTGGTCCCCCTGGGGCGCCAGCAAAGCATGTGAAACAGACGTAGTATCATTTGTGTACAACTGTATCGAACGGTTAAAGCTACGCTGTGAACAAGAGTGTAAAATTTTAAATTTGTCGGCAAACGTTTCTTTCAACATCATTTTTGAAATTTTAACAAATGAGAAACTTTCTCAAATTTTAGTTTTTCAATTTTATTTTCACTTTTCGATCATATTCACTTGTTTTAGCACAGTGATAATTACTTGTTGTGGCAACCGGAAACGTTGACTGTTCTTGTCATTTGTCTGTTTTTGCAAAAGTTTCCGGGAACGACTTATCTTGAAAGCTGTCTCTTGGTTTAGGTTTCAATCAGTAAAGCATTATGGTTTGCGTCCGGCCCTCGCCCCGGAAAAAATTATTCTTCGGCTTCAGTTCGGGGAAAACTTTGACGGAGGTTTCGTTAATTTTGGCACCAAAATTGTGTCGTATTTTGGTAAAACTGTTGTTGTTGAACGATAGGGTTTGCCGTTGTTGGGACCATTTTTGATGATTTCAGTGTAGAGATTTGTCCAAAAAAATGCGAATTTTTGACACCATTTTTTGCTGTTGAAATTTAGCAAATTCAATGATGTTTTAATATGTAAATTTTGTTTTGCCTACGGACAAAAATTCAGGTCTCGTAAAATTTTGACAACTATTCTGTTTCGCTTAGGTTGCAGACTTTGTCTGTCATGGGTCTATTGCAAACTACTGTAGTGACCCGAATAAGAGGGGGACTGATGTTTATTTGGCCTCTTCAGAGGGTAGCCCTTTGTTTCGGTTGCGGACAGTTATTTATTTGTAACCAGCCCTCCACCACCCTACCTTACTGATATATATCCGGTATTGCAACTATTCGTTGAATTAAACGTTTTTGCGTTGTATAAGAAGCTTGAGCGATAATGCAAGGTTATACTTAGGAATGTACTTTCAAAATTTAAGTACACTTTAAAATTTCGAGCTCAAATTATTTGGTCCTGGAGTGATTTATGCGCTACAACTAGGGATAATTGACCTTTATGCATTCTAATTAGGGTATAGGAACTCTATCTGCTTACAGAATCTTATTAGGAATACGGACTCCTATTGATTGGGACTCAAAATGGCGGCCCCTTCTTATTACCCACTGCCTCTTATTCGGGTCACTACGGTATTCGTTGCTTAGTGATTTTCACAAGTTAGCAATAAGTTACCAACTATCAAACTGAACAAGCGAAAAATTTTAAAATTTGCGGTAGGAATAGGGTTAACCAATGAATAAATATGTACATCAATGCTACCTGCAAGATTTACTTCTTGAAAAGTTAGTTCAATGTATAGAACAGGGCCGTAACAGTGGAATAAGCATATTCGTAAGCCTAAGCGTAAGAATATAACACTAAATCTAAACCTAAAGCGAAGCCAAAATAAAAATTAGTCTTAAGCTTTAACTTACTCTATTGTAGTCGCACGGAAAAACGGTCCGCCCATGTTCTTTACATGGGCCAAAAATTACAAAAACTATCACAAACAGTAACAGGTGATACTGATCCCTATATATAAACGTGAAAATACCAACAAATTTACAAGAAGTGAAATTTCTTGCAAAAAACATCTGGCAGTAAAATTTTGCCATTGTATAACCTCATTACTATTTGTACAGACTCTGTAAGTCGCCCTGCTAATTTTGTGCCATGTTCTATTATGGAAAATAATGATTTTCTGGCACGCTGAGCATTCTGGTTCTTGCCTACACCTCATTGACAGAAAACGGTGTTAAAATTTTGCTAAACGTATCATACATGATTCGTTAACTGTTCTTTAAAAAACTCGGTAATGAGAAGATCAAATATACAAAAAATTTTCAAAATCCAAACATATTTTGGCAGACATGAGCCTGGTGATAAGATAATAAGCACTCGGTTCAAAAATATGTCCTATGAAAACGATATCCTGGTTACGTTTGTGTATCACAACAATTAAAATTGGTATTTTCTGTCCTTAAATTGACAAAAAAACTATTTTTGTGAGCTTTAGTTTTTATCAAATTGCTATACGAACGCGTGTTTGCAATTTATATTGCAAACGCATCGCATATATAACAAAAACTGCAGTTGCGTTTATTTTACATATCCACAACACATGGCTCACTTCAGGGGGTCCACTGCACTGCCCCTAACCACTGGGTGACCGTTTGTTTGTTTCAAATGTTGTATTGTTTCTCATTGTCGACTAGCTATGACATTTTTAACACATTTTTGTTTTACAGTTGTGAAAACATTATTTTAATTGTAACGCGAAATTTACAATTATTGCAATTTTTGCATTTTAAAACACTGGACGTCGTTTGTTTTGCAGTAGCAAATACAGAATAGAATGTGCGCAGCTGATTTTCACACCTTTATCAACCATATTTTTGTTTAATTGTTTCGCTGTTTTGTTTTTTTGTTCATTTTTGAGGCTGGCTAGAATTTCTATTCAACATTACCCCCCACAGGGTAGGCGTGTAGGTCAGAGGGTGTACTAGCTGTTGTGGCAAATCAGCAGCAATTGATTAATTAGAATTCGATCCCAAGTTGCAGTTTATTTGCATTTATATTTCGTGTCAATTTTTAAGTATGAAAAACTATAATGAAAGCACAGAAAAAAATGAAATTATAATTCTTGATATTTATCTAATTGTTTATCCTCGCTAAATATTAATTAAGGCGTAGCTCTTAGGTGTAAGGCGAACCATTGATTGAGTAAGTAAACAGTGGTGCAAAAATATTTAAAGTTTACTCACCGACAGAACCTTGGTTCTAAAATGGGCCAAAATTTACAATTTTCAAAGCATTATTTTTAAGCTTTATACTTACTGCTTTGAAATGTGTTAAGAATTTTTTTGTGTTGATCAACTTCAATTACATAATCGTTTCAGCGGCGGATACAAGAATTTCTGATGGCGGTCTGGGTGGCAAATGTTATGAAACGAAAAAATTGTAAAATTAGAACCTTATCATTTTATTAACAAAACTTTTGTGAGGTGGAAAAATTGATTGATAGCGACCTTATCATTTTATCGCTAGAAAAATTTTGTGATGGGGAAAATTGTAAGGTTAAAGACCTTATCATTTTATTACAAAGAAATTTCTGAGGAAAAAATTAGTGACCTTATCTTTTTTAGAAAACATTTTCTGAGGGGAAAAATTGTAGGGACCTTACCATTTTATCACAAAAAGTTCTGATGGGGGGCGTACGCCTACCGCGTCCTCTCATGATCCGCTAGTGTTTCGTATGCCTGTTTCGCTTTATTGTGTATCGCTTAGAAATAAACTGTTTAACGTCCGGCAAGTTCTTGTAAAATTCTGAAACAAAGAAATTAATCCTAAAATTCAGAATATCGGTTTCTGTTACAAATTAAGTTGGTAATCAAATGATAAGTCCCGTCTGAAAATATAAACTATAGAATTCTTTCTTTGTCTAAGCATAATTTCTTATTTTATTATAATTGTAATCATCTTTTAAAATTATCCAGAAACAGACGCATAAACTACGTTATTAACCGTGTCATTATATTTCAACTTCCTTTCAACTCAATATCTGTTGAAAAAGTAGTGTTGTAAATATACACTTTTGTGCACTGAGCACCTTGTGCTATCTTCAAGCTACCGAAATTAAATTTTCTAAACACCGGTTGAAATTTTACCTCAATTGACACTCGCAAGAGTAAATTTTGAACAGGACAGCTGAGGACACAAGCGTTGCCTTTTAGAAATACGGTATGTCCCATTTTCGCTGCTTTATTTAACATATGAATAGATTTCAATATTTGACTGTATATTTGAGTTAAATTTTTAATTTTTAATTTTAATTTTGTCAAAATTATTGACTTCCGTGACAGATTTCAACATGCGGTCGGGCGTGTTTGTGTCAAATGTGACATATTTATATTTAAATAATTGTGTCTAATTATGATTTAAGCTATAAACAAATATTGCTTGCTTTTAATGTGTGTAATTTATGAATCTTGTTTATTGTTTTGTATTCCGTGAGCTAACTTGTAATGGGTGCAACCATGATAGGTGAAAAAACCTGGAGGCAGAGGGTAACAAAATGTTTGTTGAGCCAAAAATGTATAATCGTATACAAGCAACATTGTATTACAGCTGCAAAGTTAATAATTTCAAAAGATAAACAGCTGATTTTACACTGCAAAAAATGGTGAGTCAAATGGACTGTCTCCAAAATAGGCTCTACGGGAGATCACAAACTGAGACAAATTCGACCCCGCCAGAGTCAAACGTGCGACTCAGTGAGTTGAATTTGACTAAGGCGAAGTCGAATTTGACTCAGTTTGCGTAGTCCCGTAGAGCCTAGTTTGGAGAGAGTCATCTTGATTCACCATTTTTTGCAGTGTAGGTTCATGAAATATATATGGTAAATTTTTATTTGATTTCTAAATAAGCCTAATATTTTATCTTAAAATGAGTATAACTTATACTGTATTACTAGTAGTTTAACTTTTTGTTTGGAACCGTGACAAACTTAGGCTAAATTATTGCAATATTCAGTTTACTTGTATCGTAGCCTACCCTATATTCTATTTCAAAATATTAATTTTTCAAAAATGAGAAATTATTTTTTCAAAGACCTATTTTTAAGGATTAGAGTATCCTAAAAACAAGAACGTGAAGGTTTCAAACACTTGTCGTCGTATTTCACAAATGAAACCGTCTATCAGTTTTGGGGATGGAGTGACCATCTGGCGTACCGAGCAAATTGCCTTTGGGCTGTTCAGAATTCGGGCCACTCAACAAAAAGTATTTTTGTTACATAATAATTTTTCTAAATAGTCAGTGGTTGGGGCCAGTTTATATCAAAATGCCAAAGCCGGGCGATCCTAATAGTGCCAATTCGACCAAATCAGTTATTTCATACATCACATTCCATAGGTCAAGGATTCGTTCAGTGACCAAGGACACTTAAGCCCGCCGTATTTGCATCTGTATCCAGCGTTGACGCTTAACGTAGCACGTAAACGAAATCTTTCTGACTTCCGCTAAAAAGCTAAAATTGGTCAAATTTACAAAATTATTCATTTGTATGCTAATTCGAGTTAATGAGCGTTGTGATACAGTTGAAGCAACCGTTTTAGATAATTGTTGACTTTATGAAGATCAAAGTTTGTTTTAGTTTGGCTTCTTTCGTTTATCACTGCTGATATTTGAGTATCCTGCTTATATACGTGGGTTGACAATAATGGGTAAGTCGTAACCCTAAAGGCATAGGCCGTGATTTCGAAATGTGGAAAGGTTACGTTCAGGGTGCAACCGGAGGTGAAAAATACCGGAGCCGGAGATCAACAAAACCAGCTGTAGCCGGAGGTGAGGCGAAATTAGGTAGTAAAAATGAATGGTTAATTAGTTAATTTTTGGCCAATATATGCAATATGTTGTTAAATTGTTTGGTTTTACGCTGATTTTGTTCTGCGAAATTTCGGAAATTGTTTCCTGAAAATTGTGACAAAAGTAAAACGAAACGCGCTAAACCGATAAATTTTGCAAAATTATGCAAAATATCGCTATACCTTTTGCCGCCTGACCAAATTTTGTCCTGATCCCAATAATTCCGAGCAGCTAAGTTTGACACTTACCGAAGCGAAACAACCATTTTTATTCATGGATCTTTTTGCTTTTTCTGCTGGGAAACGGACGTTGCTAAACACTGTATCCCTTACAGTAGCAGGGTATCGGGTTAATCTGCCGGGTCGTAGCAGTTTATAGACCAAAATTTGTGGCCAATCTAGCCATTTTAGCACCTAAGAGACAATGATAAGAATTGCTCCAAAGGGATCTTAGCTGTTTGTCGCATGCTTCAAACATTTTGTTGTCACCTGGAGTAATCAAAATTATCGATTTGAGCTACGCACCTGCCTGCTCCACAACCACACATATTAGAATTAAGTATCTACTCGCGAGATTGTTGATTGTTTACAAGAGGTCAATTTGAACTCCTTTAACTTTTATTTGTAGCCTCTTGATATAGCACTCTTCCGGGTCTTTCAAACGCACTTAGCTTTAGTTCAAGCTGCCGATTTTTAAAAGGCGTTAAACTGAATAGCTTAATCGGTGCAACTTTTAACATCTGCAATTTCATGTAAGAGACTTTTTTCTTGCTGATGTGGTTCCGGAAATTTGGTTTATATATAGTTGAATTTGGGCGTGCGTGTAAATCAGGGCTATAAGAATATATTAGAATATTCATCAGCCCAAGCCTAAGCGTAACGTTAAGCCTATACCTAACCTAAGCCTACGCAAAAATTATTTTAAAGCTTAAGTTTACTCGATAGCAGCCGCAGAAATAACGGCCAGCCTCTAATCTATACATACGCCAAAATTTATGTGTACTTAGCCTTGATCCCACTAACCAAATTCATGGCAGCGGTCACGGGAACAGCCCGCGATAGGTCAAAACAATTGTGGCACCGTTGACAATCTAACTACCTGATTGCTAATTACTATATCAAAAATAAGTAAAATTATCTTAAAAATGAGAAAATAACTTTTAGAAAAATTAAGTAAACAAGAAAAAAATAGACTTTTTGGCCAAATAACACGCGTGTTTTGTCTCATTGGAGCAGATTGGTTATTAAACCGGCAGATATATATAATCAAAATATATACTGTAAATAATTGATTTGAACAATATTTTGTACGGATTGAGGTTAATATTTAAATTCAATTGATAGATTTTAATTCGTTTTCGCCCCCTTTGTTTTTCGTCAAACGGGTGCTGGACCGTACTGTTCAACATGCTCGAAGGGGGCAAACATTTTCTGTTGGGTGGCCACACGCAAAAGTTTCAATTGATTTACAAGCAAAATTGAAACTCTCTAGGGGGTGCGTTTTTTCCTAGGCTGATCTAAGACCATGGTCCCCCCGTTGGCGACGAATTAATGGCGAGGTTTTTATTTTAGTTTATGCCAAAATTTAAATAATATTGTTTCTGCGGTACCAGTGAAGCGAATACAACAACGGGTATATTTGTCACTCGAGCAGATGCAACACGATAAATGTGAACTATCGCGTACAGTTTAGGCGTCTTTTATGCAGATGGTGATAGTAAATTTAGTTTTAGCAATGCGCGCTAACGTTCAACCATTTGCATGCTTACCGATTAAGCTTATCGCAAGTGTTGCTTAGGTTTATAGAGCGACGCAAAATTATTGCAACTCGTGCGTTGCGTTTGATTTTTTTCAGCAATTTGGCTAGAAAACATATATTAATTGTAATCAAGATATGGTCGTATTTCAAAGCTTAAACTAACTCGATTTAAGTTTAAGCTAATCTAGCAGTATTAAACTAACAACTTTCTAGATTAACTAAACTAAACTTGTAGGTTACACAAAACTCATTTGAAATCTGGCATTTTTTCGATTTTTAGCTAATACTTAATGAATTCTAAAAATTACATAGTTTCCGAGCAACACTTTTATATTAAACCAAAAATAAGTTTAGCTTAAACTTGCCCTAAATTTAAAACAAAAATATGTCAGCTTAAATTGAACCTTTGTGTTTAGTTAGTCCGTCCAGCTATTTAAGTTTTGCTTAAACGCATATTCAAGTTTAGTTGAGTTGTAATGTAAAAGTTTAAGCTTTATGAGAAATACTGTAAAACTGTTTAGTAACGTTGATTTAGACGCGTTTTTTAAATACACCAGTGAATTTATTAAAATAATTACATTCAAAGGTAGCAGAGTTGAGAATTAACGTTCTTGTATCAAAGAAATATACTGTCAGTACTAAATGATTCGATACCCTCAGCCTCGTTCGGCTGCCCGTCTGTTCAAAATTTGTCCGATCTTAATTTACCTACAAGCTATACACCAGTATTAATTTGATATGATTTCAACCGAAGCGTTAAATATTACCTCTGATAAGCTTAAATATCACCACAAACATACAAAAGCCGCTCGCTGTGTGTATTGACAAATTTCAAATGACGGTATGATTTTTAAAGTACCATATTAGCATCTTGACTGTCTGTGACTGAAGCTTGTGTGTACTTTGATGTTTTCCGGTATAATTTCTGTAAACAGGTTCAACAAGTATTCAAATTTTAAAACAGTTCGCAGCAGTACGACAGTCACGTGTCCGGAAACAGTACTTTCGAGAGCATTAACACGGTCGTTTTGATGCTCATATCCTCTTGAAGCGATCAGCTTCATGGTTTTAAATTTAAGCTTAAACCGTAGCTTTTTTCTGCTGTTTTAGATGTAAAATTTGTAAACACAACGTGAAATATTAACGAAACTTGCTACTGCAAAAAACTAACGCGTGTGAATTGGGCGTTTAGCAGAAATTTAAAGTTTTGTTTGGCTCGTAATTTTGAGTTCATTGTATTGCTTACTATTATGTGATCTGTTCAATAAATACTTCAAGTATCATGTACAAAAAGTCAGTTATTTTTGAATGTAAGCAATAGTTCCAACCTGAGCAACAGTCAGTCGAAATCGAATTCAGAATTCATTGTTTACCTGCTCGTGAATTCAAAATGATGGTGTGATAATTTTCCCATGTAAAAATCAGGAGCGCAACGTTGTTCTGTATGACTGCAATAGAGTAAGCTTAAGCTTTAGAATTTTTTGTTTAGGTTTTACAGTTAGGTTTGGGTATAAGCTCATTGTTATGCTTAAGCTTAGACTTAGGTTTATCCTTATTGTAACGAACTGTTACGGCCCTAATGTTCGATACACTGGCCGATAATTGATTGAAAATTTACAATAGGAAAACAAACTTTGTTGAAATTAAAATCGTAATTAAACTTCCTTTCGAACTCTGAAACTAACACATAGAAGTTGCTTTTGTTAAAATTTGACCGAATTTTCGGCCAATGTAAAGCACAGGAGCGGAACAGTACTATAAGCATATTGCTACCTAAGCCTAAGCCTAAGCGTAGGAATGAGCGTATTCCTAAGCCTAACCCTAAAGCCTAAGCCTAAGCCTAAGTGTAAGAATGAGCATGTTCCTAAGCTTAAGCCTAAGCCTAAGCCAAGCAAAAAATTTAGTCTAAAGCTTAACCTTACTGTATTCTAGTCCAACAGAAAAACTCTCCACTCCTGATTTTTACATGGCCCGAAAATGCTCAACCTAAAATCTAATACAGCATAAAAAATCTGCTAAAATTGTTAAACTACTTTTTAGGCATACTGTTCATTAAATATGCCCACGCTCATACGATATTAATGAACAAAATCATAATCAGGCGTTACCGGCATATAGTCTTAACGTTGTTGTTACTCGCATTTTGGAATTTAAAAATAACTTATCACATAGCTAATTAATTTTAGCTTAAATTTCAACATTTGCTTAAATATTCAGAAACGATTTTGGTGCCGTTTCTCTTTTGATGCCGCAGTCTAAACGCGGTATTTATCGGCACAATTAGCCACAAAACAATGTTTATTCATGCGACCAAGAAGTGTATAAACGAATACATTGATCACTGCACTGAATGTGAGCTCATGTCAACATTAATTAAACAGGAAATCACAGCTTAAAACAAGCTTTATTTCAATGTCTTATACTTGCACCCGTATCGCATGAGCTTGTTTGTGTTAATAATTTAACGCCTTTTGCCTAGAAAATATATAAACGACAGTAATAATTTGTGTGTGTGTGTCGGAATGTACGTTTGTTCTTTGGTAAAATCTTTCAAAGCGGCGTTCGCTGACTGCATTTCGATGTCAGTTAATATTTCGCTCATTATATCAGCTTCGAGCTCTCTCTTGAGTATTTTCGAGCTAAATTGCTCACTAACGCGAGTCGAGTCGTGAGTTTTGAGAGTGGAGTTTAAAATTGAAAGCTAACTTGGTAGGATTGTATACGAGCAAATTAGGATTGGGTATATGTAAATGTAATAGATGACTTTAAATCTTACAGTTTTTTATTTCTGATTTTTGGTTGTGTATGTATTTGACGCACTCGCTGGAGACGAAATAAACGCTATCCTCACAACGATGGGACAAAGCTTTCATACAAATTGTTTGTCAAACTTGCGGATTTTCTGACAATGCAGTGTAGTGTTTAATTGGTTTGGGATTTTGGATTTTTTTAATTACTGCAAAATAAAGATTCGGAATCGCAGTGGAAATTATAGTTAAAAAATGTGTAAATGTTTCAGGCCCATGTAAAGATCAGAAGCGGAACGTTTTTCTGTAGGATTGCAATAGAGTAACCTTAAGCTTTAGACTAATTTTTTGCTTGGCTTAGGATTAGGCATAGGCTTAAGCTTAGGAATATACTGGGTCTTACGCGTAGGTTTGGGCTTAGGCTTAGACTAAGGTTTAGGAATATGCTTGTAATACTGTTCCAAGCTTGTTCGTTACATTGGCCAAGTTTCGTTAGCAACAGTGAAAATTCTGCAACAAATATTCCAACATTTTCTCGCACAAAGTTTCTCTGATAGCAAGGGCTTGTTTTATTCTAAAATTCAAAAATTCTAATTAATAACAGGTGACATATATCTCACCTGTGAACCTTTTATAAGTAGACTATAAACAGAAATACCTATTCTTATAAAGGATTTGGCCCATATTAATTTACGAGGTCTGCTCACTAAGCCTAAAGCCTAAGCCTAAGCCTAAACCTGAACCTAAGCCTAAGCCCAACCGTAATCCTAAGACTAAGCCTAAACAGAAGCCTCCTAGTTTCTGTAAGGCCTGCAGTCTCCCTACCTCCCGTGGGTCAAGCCCCATTTGGCCATTTATTAACATGGATCAGATTTTATACTATTAAGTAAGCACTCTGGATACATGACAACTATATTCACTTTAAGGCTTCCGATGAGAGCCAGGTACACCCTTGTACAGCTCTGAACCCATAAAACAACTTCCAAAAAAACTGTTGCAGAAAGTTTACAAACATTAACGAAAGTCTAAAAATGTCATTCAGTGCTTAGATGTGATTATACCTACGAATAGTCTTCACAAGCCTTATCTGAACCTTTTTCATATTAGCATAGATATATTTACAAGAAGCTTTTTAAGCGAAAAAATTTGTCAGATTTTACGGAAATTTTTGTTCAAAAAAATAGCAGTTGTTGAGGTCAAAATTAATGATTCGCAGGCGATTGGGAAGAAACTATAACTTATAGGCGGAACGTTTTTCTGTGTGATGGCAAGCTTAAGCTTTAAACTATTTTTTGCTTGGTTTAGGCTTAGGCTTAGGCTTAGGAGGAATATGCTCATTCTAACGCTTAGGTTTAGGTTTAGGCTTAGGAATATGCTTATAATACTATTCCGCCCTTGTTCTTTACATTGGCCAATTATATTATGGGATCCATTTCGTCGTGGATAAAATATGCCTTTGATTAACCGATTTAGCTTAGACAGACTTTTTAGTTACGGTTTGGTAATTAGCTAAGTTATTTGGTCGTGTTATTTTTATACTAAGACTATTTTTCGTTATTTTGGTCTTTATTCTATTTCTGAAGAAACTTGGCTGAGTTGATTGTGAAAGTTTTCCGGTGCTATTATACAGCGAATAGCACCGGAAATAAACAGTGGCGAGCCCAGAAATGTGTGACTTGGGGACGGCATATATCATTGAAGGAAATGGGGCATTAAAGGTTCCGCTGAGAAACGATGAAACGCCTTGCAACTTGGCAGACTTGGTTCTTTTTAGACGATGCATACAGCGCCGCAGGCGAAATTTTTGAAATAAACAAACAAAGGATGGTTCTGATGTAAGGAAATTAGTCGGTATACTTAAAATTTAAAATTTAGTAAGTAAGTAAGTGATTATCACTTAAAGAGTTTACCAAATTTTTCGCCAAAAAATTTCTGACGTGGGGGCGTACGCCCTCTTTGTAGATCTACTAGTTTGAAAGGCGCGACTTAGGTACTTGCTGGTTTGAAATTTAAAAACTAAATTATTTAGAAAGTTGAATTCTTAACTTTCAGCCTAGTTTACTACAAATCCTTGTGACAATGAGTCGATGATAAGAGTGTGCAACTTCCAAAAATGCGCGAGAAAAATATGTACCACCGAGCGTTGCGTTTTTCCGACCGCCTTATTTAAGGGGGTCAACTGCCTGTAGAATACAGCTAAACCTAAACCAAGAATATAATAGGTCACTATTTACACTGTGTATTGCAACGGTATTTGCCTGCATTCAAGGTTTCAACCCCTAAATGAGAGGTTGGGGTAAATGAAAAAATGTAACGCGTGCCGGGTACATTTCTGTTTTACACAGAATGTGCCCAAATGCACACTTTTGTTGACGTATGCATCATCCACTCTTGCTATAACTAACTGGACAGAACTAAACAAAATTAACCCGTTTAAATTCATATAACTTTCCAATATATCGTGTGTTTAGTTTGATAACAACAGCCAACAGGCAGCGCATCGGAAGTAAATAATTATATTAACCAATCACCAGCCCGCTTAAACTATCCCAGACAAACAGTACGCAACTATCACTGGTTGCACAGCAAGAATGATAACAATGCGTAATATGATTCGCTAACTGATGTTGACTGGTATCATTTTTCTAAATTATTGGACAAGAAATTGCTTAACATGGAGATTTGATTAGCTATTTCAACTCAGCTCTCCAAATTTCACACAAACCGTTTTTTTACTAAATTATTTTCTTAGCAACTTGCAATTTTAGCGAAATTTCCACCAATCATGCAAAAGCATTGTAGTATCAGACGAAATTAACCAATCAGCGTTGGCTCAGTCCTGGGTTTCTTTAACAAACCCAACACACTAAACCAATCAAAAGCGTTCAAAGTTAACTTCGTTGAAATTCGTACGAACAATTAACCAATCATTGTTGCCGACAAATAGTGTTGTTAAAATTCTTTGAAAAAATTAACCAATCAGCATCGTGCATTGACCATCACTACTTAACATATTAAACCAATCAGCGTTGGGCTAATGATAACAAGGGTATAAAAGATTGTGTTTTAGTTTGACAGTATCATAATATCGTTAGTGGTGGCAGTGCGCGTGAGGCGAGGTTGTTTGCGCACGTGTTTTAGCGTTTTAACACTCTTGTACATTTGAATTTTGGTGGTTCGCCGCGGTGCAAACATTATTGTAATTTTAAAATTTCGGGTTAACAATAATATAGCCTGTTTGCAGTTGTAGTGAATTTTAAAAGGATTTAGGTTCCGCCAGTAAATGCCAGATCTGAAACTGAGCAGTTTTATAGTTGAAAATGAAATTTAAAGAATTTTGAAAATTGAATAAGTTTGGTCCGAGGTTGTAGCCAAAGTGATACACCGTCATTTTTGGGAAAGATTTTGCTGAGAAATAAGCTGTTTATCAGTTGTCAGCATACTATATTTTATTAGAATACGGTTAAACTTTGAGTTCAATTAGTAAATTGTTTCTAGTATTTTTTGAGCAACATTCAATTAACTCAAACGAAATTTCCAAAGCGGCGTTTTTCAAAATGGATTTGGCTATTAACTTATGAGATTGGTAGTAATGTGTTTCAATATCGGAAATAAATATTTTTTGTAGGCAAACACTGTTTAGCATTCCATCATGAGCAATGCCAGAGCAGGTTAGGGTGCTAGCCCCGAAATTCCATGGTGGGCGCCCCTTGCGATGATTAAAATATTTCTGAAATTGTGACAATTTCTGGATTTTAAATACATGTCCAAGTTGTATATTAACGGTTATTTTTTGTTTAAAATCTTGTTAGGTGTGGGGCACATTTTTGGGGTGGAGCCTCCAAATTGGGTGTTATGGACGTGACTGCTCGGGCCCAGATCATGATAAAATTAATATCGTAAATTTTGACCAAATCAAATTAGTCAGAAACCAATATCACGACAGTGAAACTTTTTGCGCTTTAGAACCAGCTGATGATAGTACGATGTAATTGAATTTTAGCCGCTTTCAATGCTACTCTAAATTATTTTGACAAAGATTAGTAGAAATTTTAAATTATTCATTCTGCTCTCTCGTTCAATTAACATGTACGTCATAACACTGCGACTGCCTTGTGGCCAGCAACTGTACGCCCATTAGTTATGATTTCAACTATAACCACTCTAACCCCGTGGTGTATCGCGTTCAATGCCGTTGTGATAAAATCAAATTCAAATACGTCCACAAAATTTAAACAATAAAATTTATTCAAACTTACAAAACGCACAAAATCAACTCGGTACCATTTGTTTTTAGCCTCAAAATTTTAATTTTAATATTTGCGCTGTTGTTATCATTTTGAACTGACGCTTCGATCTGCGATCAAGCAACAGTTAAACAGCCTCGCCTCTCGTAAGCTCCCTGGTGAATTTTGAACGGTTGGTCGTTTGCCCAACTTAAAATCTCAACAGCGTTTGATTGTTTTGTAACGATTACAGCCATGCAAATGCAATTGTCAATTATTTTAAGTAAAATACTGCAGTTTGTTTTCAGTTGTGTATTTTGGAACGAAATCTTTCTCGTTAGCGTTTATTTGACTGCCAATCGAACAATTTTTAGTGTTTAAATTTCTTGTTTGACAATTAGGTTATTTATTTTCAATTTAACTATTTCGTTTCAACAAGTGTAGATCAGGCACTTGGTTAACTCAACATGAGCCAAAAAATTTCATCAGACGTACGCACCCGTCGCCAAAGCGGTCCAAGGTGGGTCGGCCGGTTCTGCAAAAAAATTTTGGCCACCAATTTTAGAAAATGTTCAAACTAATCAACCAAAACGCTTTATATGCACCTCGTGAAAATTTCTTTAGCCCCCATCCTAACACGGTGAGCTGGCTATGGGCCTTTAGAGGCATACAGAGAATTTCGTAGTATTTGCAAAATATTGATATATAGCAGTTTAATTCACTACGTTAATTCGGCAAAAATGATAATGATACGTACCTTCTAGCAAAAATGAAACTAATTTTAGCTAAACTTTAGTTTGGCTTTTAAATCTGTGCATAAATATTGCATTATATTTCAGAGTGCTTTATTATTGCAGCTCGCAGTTAGTAATACCTTTATATATTTATCTAGTACCCGCAACAGGCATTTTAGAACTGAAATTCAAAACACTACAATACTGGAGCCAAAACGCAAAATAGTCGTTCGGGTGTCGAAAAAAGCACACCACCAGCGTAAACTTAGCCAAGAACGACTCAAACTAATGCTCACCGGATGCCCGTTGAAACAGTCTGGTGCTGGCTTAAAATCAACTCAAAGTATGCTTGCGCTTAGATCCCAACAAACTTTTGCATCTGATGGCCCTTCAACAAGCGCTGACCACAGATTTGACACAAAACTTTGCTCAACAAAAAGCGAACAAAATTTTCGTCAAAATTTCGCCAATTTGACCAAACGGTTATCGCTGGCGTCAGCTGGAAAGCCGTTGCCTGAACCTCGTAGAGGTCACGTCGCTGAAGTCGCATCGTGTTCCGATCCGGTTCTGTTGGGCAACTTACGAGTGTTCGCTGGACTTGTAAGCAACGAACAACGATATACGTCGCGGCCGGATTTTATGGACACCATTCAGACTGAAGTGACCACAAGAAAACGGGCAATTGTCGTTCAGTGGATGGAAGATGTAGGTTTGGAGCAACAGGGCGTTTAAAGGTCTATAACTAGCTTAAGTTGGACCAAAAACTGTTCAGGGAGAGAGGAAGGTTTGCCTTGCCCATGATTTGAGTCTGGGCGAAAAAGTTTCCATGGGCTCAAAAAATTTTCTGCGACTTTTTTTCTGGCAACCGGATTAGAATGGTGCTTGGATGTACGTTGAGGAAAGAAATTCACTGAAATTTTGTAATTTTCAAAGTTAAATTAGCGATCAAAGCTACGGACGTTCAACAATATTATTTCAATATTTTACACAAAATGAATATTTGAATTGCGGTTCAAGAAAGTCAACCGCTAATTGCGTGTGCACATTGTGTAATTTATAGAACAATGTGGTCCATGTGCAGCGAAACTATTGTAAACAAAGTATGCTGGAAACTTGCCCAAAATACGTATGTGTAGTATTGTAGCTTTAATTATATAGATGCATTATAAGTAAAACTGTTTAACTTTCAGGTATGTGAAGAAGACCGCTGTGGTCCTGACGTATTTTCACTCGCAGTGAACCTGTTGGATCGATTTCTGTCCCGAGAAGCAATTCACGCCCGACATTTACAGCTTTTGGCATCCGTTTGCATTTTCATCGCAAGTAAACATCGTCAAGTCCAGCCTGTTCCAGCACAAAGACTTCTCGAGTACACCGATTATTCGATTACAAAGTCTGATCTCGTAGTAAGTCGCTCGGCCAATGCTACTTTTAGGGGCTTAACAAGAGTCTAAACATTTGCCTAAACCTAAGCTTGTTGAGTATCGAATGATAATTCTAAAACGAAGCCTAGGCCTAAGTAAAAATTTAGTATATAATATATATCAAGCCTAAGCCTACACTACTGTAGAGTCGCGGGAAAATAGGACGCCCCAAAAGTAACATGGGCCAGTCGATCAGTCAATTTTTGTAAACTCGTATTCTCAACTGTGTATAGCGCTCATCGTCAGCTTAGCAAACTGTTATTTTCACCCTGTACACTTTTAGATATATGATTCATAAATACTTGGCTATAGTTTTCACATACACAATTTCCCGTTTAACACAAGCCAATACTGGCCAATTAATACCCATTTATTCTATTTCAGAGCTGGGAACTGCTCGTTTTGGGTCGACTAAAATGGGACGTATCTGCCGTGGTCCCACAAGACTTTATGGATCATTTCTTGCGCCTTTTACCACTGCCTCAGTCAACTGCGTCACAGCTGCGACAGCTTGCAAACGAATACACTGTAATGCTCTACAAAGGTGAGTAGTGAACTACAGAAGTTAACATAGAAAGCCGTACTATGGTTAGGCACCCGTGACCTTCCTCCAACTTGCCGAAAGCGGGGTCCTCCAACTCTGTCAGATAGAACCCCTATGCAACTTTAACTCGAAACAAAGTGTGTCATGTAGTAACCTCTGATCTTATTTTCTAATTTCTAAGGATCTATAAAATTGAAATATCCGGCTCTTGTTTTTTCCGGGTATCACGACAATTCGTCGACCGAAAACTTGTCGTCCGAAACTGTTCATCGACTCAACAATGTGTCACGCCCATCACTATCGTTTTAGCTTAGGCTTAGGATTACGCTTTGTGGTAGTATCGGATTTAGGACACTGTTGGGGTGAGAAATTGTCATAAATTTAGTTTTTGGGATAGTTGGCAACGTTTTTATAAAACTGTTTTGCTTTATACTATTTAGCAACACTCTACATTGCCTTGTTTGAGACTACCAAATAATTGCTAAGTGCAACGCGCACGCGCAATGCAATCAAATTTAAAGTCATATATGGTCTGCACACAAGGGCACAGCCTGACCGGGAGGGGTTAGGTGTCAACCCATTGTGGCGAATTTTGATGGGGGGTGTATTTGATACCCTTGTCGTTTGTAACACAACAATCACCCAATTCGTAATTTTTTCGAAGGTGTAGCCCCCTTTGTGAAAATTCAGGCTACGCTGATGCGTGTACAGATTGTATTGTTTTTTTATTCGTGTATATTTTATAACCACCGAAACTATAAGTACCGGAAGGCGCTCGCTGCGATTGAAATGCAGTAATTTTGCAAAATCAGGAAAAAAAATTACAAAAGAATGTCGAATTTAAGTAATTTAATTTTGTGCAGAGGGAACTGGGGATAGTGGCTTAAAAATGGAGTCATGTTTGAGTCTAGGACAATTCGTCGCCCGACAACTTGTCGCGCACAACTGTTCAAACGCCTGTGAATGAATCTTAGTCATAATCATAAGTGTAATCCTAAGCCTAATCCTAAAGGCCCATGATACTTTAAGGGACGTCCAGGCTTCTGGTGGGTCCATAACATATAGGTTTAGATTCTAGATTACATTTTTTGTTTAGGCTCAGGATTAGGCTTAGGAATACGCTTAAACTACTGTTACGCCGTTTAAAGTAACATTGGTCAACCTAACTATGAGTGACGAATTGTCGAGTCGATCAATTTAGGCATTACAAGGTGTCGGGCAACGAATTGGCATTATTTTAGGCAACAGTATATATAATAACTATGTTTATCATCAATAATTTTTTTCAACCTGTAGGATGCAGTAGTTTATTTTCCTGGTTTCTGCAAACGTTTCGATAGGATATGTAGTACTATTCTCTTGCCTAAATTTCAGATCTTTTGTTTGGTTCAATTTACCCGCATGCAACATATTTTTATTAAATTTAAGCCTACTAAAATGTATCTAAGTCAGAAGCTTGCACTTTCATTCAAACCTACTTACGTTTAGTTCAGTTTACCGTATTAGACTCATACAGGTAGCATCTCAATTGATAAGAGGTCTTCAAACCGCAAGGTTGTTTTTGATACTACCAGCAGTATATGAGCTATAGCGCTCTGACATTAATACGACAGTATTAAACACGAAAAATTGCATAAAATGTTTAAAATACAGGTCTGTATTACAATATTTGCAAAATTGCAGTCGCGTTCATGTACGAAAACAATATCTTTTAGTCAGAAATTACTGAAATATTAAAACTTTAACTCGTTTTTTATATCTGAAGCAAAACTGCTATAAATATGGTCACAAGCCGACGCAAAATGTTGTTAAATTCGCATGATATTTGTCGCGCAAAAGATAAACGTCAACGATTCTCACGGATTATAATAAGTTTTTTTCGTTACTGAAGGCCACACGAACGACACGGACTCCTGCCGATTGATGCTTCAGAGGCGAAAATTTCGCCGACGGAGGGATCGCTAAAATAAGGCCAGAAATGACTGAAACCAGAATAGGGGTTATGAAAAAAAAATTTTCAAGGTGGCAAGGGTACTTATACACGTTCGTACTGATTCTGATTTGGAATTTGCTAGTAACAAAATTGAATTATATCCATTTTTTGCTGGTCAGATCTGCCGGGTGTTTACACCCACATTGTTGACGTTCACATTTGCGGGGTGTAATTTTGAGTATTTTTTCCGTCGATTGGCAAATTAAAAAATCTGAAACCGATAAGCATTTCAATTGTTTTCACCGTTTCATAAACCATGCACCCCTACAGTTGCAAAACCGTTTTTACTTTACAGGGCGGTTTTGGTTATTTCGGCCAGTTTTCGAGTTTCGATTACGTCATCAAAATTTTAAATTAGTAAACATGAAAACTGTCAACATTATTTTAGTAATATTTAGCATTTTTATATCTGAAACAAGCGTCACGTTTTTCCTTTTGAATCAGGTCCGAAACCGCCATCCCATACCCGCCGTTTGGGTGGGGCACCTAAAACAGGGGCGGCCACCTTTAAACAAAAAATTTAAAAATATTTGAATCATCGCAGGGGGTCGTTAACCCTCAATTTTGGGAGGGGCCCACCTTAGCCTGCTCCAGCTCGGCTTTGAAATTATTTCAACCAGTTTATTTCGTTAATACTGATTTCGGCCAATGTGACGTAGACAGGGGCGGAACAGTATAAAAGCATATGCCTAAGCCTAAGCGTAAGAATGGAGCATAATCCTAAACCTAAGCCAAGCAAAAAAATTATTCGAAAGCCTAAGCTTTACTCTATTCTAGTCCCACAGAAAAACGTTCCGCCTCTGATGTTTACATTAGCCCTGATTTCTGATATTCAACCCTATTTTCTACTTCGTACGATTATTTTTTGAAATCCATAAATATACGACGAAACGTTTATGCGTTTTAATGATGTTAAGCATATTTCAAATGATTACGTTTTCGAAAAAAATTAAAACTTCAACTCCTTTACCACAAATAAATATATTTCCTCAATTTTTCAACTGATATAGTTGAATTTAAATATTTCACAAGGTCGTACAACCAACACCAAACAACTCCACACAAGGCGTTCGACACGTGCGCACAGATTTAAGGCGCGCGGTGTCAAATGGTTAAAATGGGTATTAACTAAAAATATGAACATCAGTATTTTCAAACTTAAATTTTCCAACGGATTCAAAGTCAGAAAGTTAACGACGGTCTCGGCTGCGACTACGATCTGTTGCTATATCGTTTAAACTAATTTTAAAAGTTCTTATATTCGATTTCCATATGGTTGTTGTATATATATTTTAAAATTTAATTAAATAACAAATAATTACTGCCAAAATTCTGTGTTTGCAATTATATAACGAAAAATACAACTTAATTATTGTTGGTTGGGAAACATGTAAACCCATTGCCAGAGGGCTCAACCCCTTATAGAAAATGCTGACTCCATTAGCAAATGTTCAACTTTGCTTATATGCCATAAAAAACTCTTGGATGCCCTACTTGTGAAAAATTTTTTATCCCACCCTAGCACTGCGAGCTGGCTATGGGTCTGATATGGTATATAACTTAAAGAATTAGACACTTAGATCGATAGACGAGAGAGAAATTGTATATAAAATCTACGGACTGTCAAAGGTCATTTACACCGCCATATCTCTTCGCTCCATCTCCCTCTGCAGAGCAGACCTAAAGTTCTTGTT